>PVKM010004321.1:0-52499 GCA_004027735.1 Carollia perspicillata
TCTCCTGATGTTGTTATGAAGATCAAATTCATAACAGATATGGGAGTGCTCTAAAACTCAGGAGACACGATATTGTTATTAAAAGCATTGTCACCACCATTTTCCCTCTAAAACCAAAACTCCTCTTCCTGAAACCCTTCCATCACTGCAGACTTGCTTCCAGAATAAAGTTCCGTCTTTCTAACCTGATTTCACCTGTCCAACCCAGCCTCTGATTTCTCCTTCTCTTGTTACTTCTGCCTCACTTTGTAACCAAACTGTATCTGACTTTGGTTCCTCAGTGCCCTCCCCACCCCCCCCCAAAAAAAACAACAACCCATGCTGTTTCCTCCTTCAGGAACGCTCTTCTCCCTTCCCTGCTTCACTCGATTTTTTATACCGATCCTTCCAGACAAAGCTCAGCCATCGTCGTTCCCTGAAGCCTTCCCAGCCCTCCCTTGTGGCCCCTCCGGATCCATCGCCACAGCCGCCATGCTTGGCCCCAGAATAGCACTGACCATGGTTTTCTTGGTAAAGATGTTTTCTGAGTCTTTCCTTCCCAACAGCCTGTGAGTTTCCCTATGGCGAGGACTGTGTCTTAGTTTCCATGTGCCCCCAGTGCCCAGCCTGACACAAATGAACATGCAGTACATTTGTTAAGTCTCTTTACAATGCCCATGTGTTCCTTTTGTAGACAGAAAATAATGAGTGTATATCAATGTGGACAAAAGTGAGTGTTTCTCAACAACGCATTTGTCATTTCTTTGAGGATGAGATGCTGGGTATGACTGAGAATTTAGTCATTCATTGTACCGGCTTTTACTCAGAATCGCCCAGGGCCTGGCCTGACGCACATCCAAACAAGCCTGGGCACTCAGCCTCAGTACACCGGCACAGAACAGCGTGGGGGTAACCAGAGGGCTAACAAGGCGCTTTCGGTGGGGGCAGAAACACTGATGGAGGGACCCAGGAGGTCATGATGGAGGAGGGGACATGACATGTGCTTTCAAGAATGAGTAGGGTTTCAAGGGGTGGAGGGACCATGGGCAAGATGGGGGACAGTGGGATTTGGGGGTTGCAGGGTCACTCAACAGTTTCACAAGTTGAAAGCACATTGTGTGTGAAGGAGGAGGTTAGTGGGAAATGAAGTTGGCGTCATCTCAAATGCCGGGTTAAAGGGTTTAAATTTTACCTTGTAGACCATGAGGACACATTTAAAATATGCTCCTCACTGGTAACGCTACTTCCACTTGTGCCCTCCCCAGACCCCCAAATCTGTGATCTACCACAGAAAAGTTATCCCCTACCTGAAACCCTCCAAAGGCTTCACCGAGATGCTTTTCGGTGAATACCCCACTCTGAACAATTGCCTACAACACTACCCTTGCTGGGGGCCTGCTCCCCTCCCCCTTTTGCCTCCTCTCACTCCCCTCCCTCTTGATCACTTGATTCAGCTGTACCGGCTTCCTTTCTCTTTGTCCAGCTCTCCTAGCTCTGCCTTGGCTCTCAGTTTTTGAATTTACTCTGCCCTCTGAAGAGCATGGACTTCCCCATGTTTCCTCCCTGGCTGAGTCCTTGTCACATAGTTCTCAGCCCAAGTGACATCCCCACCCAGAGTCACCCTGGCCAAGCACTGGAAGGCAGTGTGCCTACCACACTATGGAGCTTGCATTCCAGTGATCTTTGGGGTCCTGGGTCCATTGACAGGAAAGTGAAGTGGGCTCTTATAATACAAGAAGTCACTATACAGTTGCGTGCAGAGACTGCATGAAAATGTTCCCAAGTGTCCTGGCTGGTATAGCTCAGTGGATGGAATGCTGGACTGTGAGCTGAAGGGTCACTGGTTTTCAGTTCCTGGTCAGGGCCCAGGCCTGGGTTGTAGGCCAGGTCCCTGGTTGAGGGCATCTGAGAGGCAACTGATGGATGTTTCTCTCACGCATTGATGTTTCTCTCCTCCTCTTTCTCCCTCCCTTTCCCTTTTTCTGAAAAAGAAAAAAAGTGTTCCCAAGGGATTGGTGAAAAAAGGTCTCAGAGGCTAACGAATCCCATTGCCTGCCCAGGTCAGGGAACTCTTTCTATAATGCTCCTGGCAGACTTTGCCTCTGTATCCCTCTGGTGACAGGGAGTTCCCTACTTAACATGGGGACACTTAATTCTGACTACTAGAAAAGACTTCCTAATATTACACCAGAAGTTGCTTCCCTGGAATTTCTACTTATTGGTCCCAGGCCTCCCCAATGATGTCTCAGAAAACACATCTGATCCCTCTCTTTCTGGGACAGCCCTTCAGGGCTAGAAACAATTCAACTTTCTTTTTTATTCCCCCTTTTTCCCTTGACTCTGATTCAACCCTCTCCCTAAGTTTCATTTCTCTGGCCACTTGTTCTTGGGCCCCTCTTTTCCTGCTCACCCCTTAAAAGTTGGGGCCCTTCAGGCTTACACCCAGGTTCACCCTTTCTCTCTTTTTCTAAATAATCACCTTCACTCTTTTTTAAAAAAGATTTTTGTTTATTTATTTTTAGGGAGAAGGGGAGGAAGGGAGAAAGAGAGGGAGAGAAACATTGATGTGTGAGAGAAACATCAATCGTTTGCCTCTTGCATGCCCCCAACCAGGGACCTGGCCCACAACCCAGGCATGTGCCCTGACTGGGAATCAAACCTGCAAACTTTAACTTTGCATGACAACGCCCAACAAACTGAGCCACATCCATCAGGGCTTGCCTTCCCTCATATGTTTGTGTAGCTCTCTATATGCTGAGGACAAGCATACCATTATTTATGACTTGGAATTATCTCCAACTTTCTACATACAGTTGTTCCTAAAGCATCTTCACTTCAATGGCTTACGAGGGTTTCAAACTCAACCAAGACTAAACTTGTCTCCAGGTCCCTGTCCCCACCTAATCTGGTCTTCCTGATAGGTTCCCTATTGCAGTGACTGGTACCTCCTATCTACCAGGTCACCATAACTATCAACCTGAGCATCATCTTTGATTGCTCTTTCTGTGTTCCCCATCCAATCAGCCCCAATGTCTCTGTAGTCCCCTCTAGTCTGGCCCCTATTCCTCACCTTCCAGGTACCTCCCACTCCCAACATTCTGAGTCTACCAATTCAGGTTTTGCATTTGCTGATGCTCCCAATCCAATACCAGCATCCCCAGAGGCATCTCCATCTCTTGGCTCACAAGATCTTTTCATGATCTTATCCCTTCTGGCTTCTCTTGTCTCTCATCTCCAGCAGCACTCAAACTACCAGTGGTTTCCTGAAGACACCATGTCTCTAAGACTCTGTGCACTCTGCTCCCTTGGCTTGGCATGCTTTTCCTCCCTTTTTTTTGGTTTGGAGAACTCCTTGTCAATCTCCACTGTAAAGATCTCTTCCAGGACCTTGCAACTGTTCCTGCCCATCCTCTATATTTACCAGACCTCTTACTCTGGGATGTCACCCCTGGACCAAGCATTCGCTCCTTATTCTGTAATTATCTGTTTATCTGTCTGTCTTTCACCTCTGATGTTGTAGTATTTTGCCAGTAACTTATCCCACTGCAGGCTACCGCCAAAAGTTTGAAGACTGATGGTTTCATGCCTCTTCTTCTGTACCAAACGCATTGATGCCTGGAGAAATGGAGTGAGCCCAGGCACACGGGGTTGGGTGTCTGGTTTCCAAGCCAAGGCAAGGTGGCCCACTTCTCCAGCCTGGGCGTGGAAATCTGACAAATGTGCATGACAGGCCCCTGACTCCCTGGCAACCAGAGGGAGGACGGCACAATGAGATATGCGCCTCCCCGTCCTTGCCCTCACTCTACTTGCCTGCCTGGGTCAACATGGGGCTGAGGACTTCCTGGAGGCAGTGCTGCTTCCCGAGAGCTTACCTAGCAGCTTGACAGAAGAGCCTCGAACTTTTTGTAGGAATAGACCACGGTCAAGGCTCTGAAGAGAGAAAGGGGTGTGTGTGTGCGTGTGCGTGTGTACGCGTGTGCACGCACGTGCTTACTTTTGCGCGAGTGTTGAGGTAGCTGAAAAACAGTAATTTTAAGTTTTGCGAGAGACTTGAGACTTGCAGAACCTGGAAACAGTCCGTTGTCAGGACTACGAACGCCCGGCGCTGATTGGCTGAGCGCCACCACTTGCACTGCTTTGAGGACCGCGAGAGCGAGAGCGGACACACCCAGGACTGAGATCTGTCAATTAGATGCCTCTCACCCCGCCCGAGGGGCACTAGGAAACAGTACAGGTGCAGAGTTCCAGGCTTGGCGAAGGGCAAGACTTCTTAGTTTGGTCCAGTGGCCCCTGAATCTGGATTAATAATAAACCCTTGGTTTTGTAGTCAACCCTGGAATCTTCAGCAGGTCTCTATTTTTCCAGGTCATTGTTCTCATTCAAAGAATAGGCCCTCTTGTAGGAACCCAAGCAGGTCGTGGCCAAATAAAGACAGCGTGCCAGGGTTTGGAATCACAGAATCTGTGAACTGGAGTATTAATAATGTACATTTGAATGCCCTTTAACTAATGAAGGGTGAACTAAATGTAATCTATCCATACAATGGAATATTGTTTACTCAAAGGAATGAAGTACGGTCAAACCGCGGTTCTCGACTGCCTTGGTTCTCGAACAATTGAGTTCTTGAGCAAGTTGTTCACGGAACAAACATCGCGATTGCCTAACAAAACTTCCGGTCTCGATTCTCCACCCGTCAACTCTTTCATGCTGATGCCTGTGTGATCGATCCGTCATGAATCTCTCAGGTGACAAACGAAGGAGATTCAGTTTTTTGTTTGTTTGTTTGTTTTTTAAATATTTTATTTATTTATTTTTAGAGAGAGGGGACGGGAAGGAGAAAGAGTGGGAGAGAAACATCAATGTGTGGTTGCTTCTCATGTGTCCCCTTACTGGGAACTGGCCTGCAACCCAGGCATGTGCCCTGACTGGGAATCGAACCGGCAACCCTTTGCTTTACAGGCCCGTGCTCAATCCACTGAGCTATACCAGCCAGGGCGAGATTCAGTTTTTGAACAAGTCACATCTCAAACAGTTTTCTGGAACAAAGTAAGTTTGAGAACTGAGGTTCCACTGTATTGATAAATGCTGCAAAACAGATGAGACTTGAAGGATTATGTTAAGAAGCCACACACTATATGGCCACATACATGATTCAACTTATAAGAAATGCCCAGCGTAGGTAAATCTATAGACACAGAAAGCAGATTACTGGTTATCAGAGGCTGGGGCAAGTGTGGGGGAGGGGTAGTGGTTGGGGGCACTGGGTTTGACTGCTAACAGGTAGAGGGTTTCTTTCTGGGGTGATGGAAACTTCCTGGAATTTAATGATGGTTGCACAACATTGTGAGTGGATTAAAACCTACTTAATTGTACACTTTAACAATGGTCATATGATGAATTTTATGTTGTGAATTTTGTCTAAATTAAAAACACTTCAGTGCTTTACACTGTGTAAGGTATCACCTTTACTGAAATGCATTATTTTTGTGACTCCCTCCACAACCTGAGGGAGACACTTACATCATCCCTAGAGGCCATATTAGTGTTACACTCTTGTAAGGCTCCATTGAAGCACTTCCAGGTATTAAGTTAATAAGCATAGGCACCACTACCCCATTCTAAACAGATTAGGGAACAGGTACAGAGGTCAGGCAACCTCATTTGCAGCAAAGGGGAAAAACCAGGTCTGGCTATGGCACTCCTAATGCAGATTCAGGGGGATGGAATTTGACAGCAGGCCCTGCCACCCAGCTGCGCCCGATGCCCTGAGTATGGTGAGCTCACCCTACCTTCCAACCCCAGCTGTAGCCCATGGTTTCAGATGCCTCTCTACTTTCTTAGCTGCAGTATTTGGGGCATCTTTTCTCCACACCTTAACTATTGTGTGTCGTTGCCTCTCCCTGTGAGGGTCTCTATGGAGCCTTTTCATCTTTGTATCCCTCCCCAGCACAGAGCTTTATACTTAGTGAATGTTACTTTGATGTTTATTTTGATCCCTCCCCAGCACAGAGCTTTATACTTAGTGAATGTTACTTTGATGTTTATTAAGTAAAAATGTGGGAAAAAATTATGAAGTAGATGTCTGCCTTTGGGGGTGTGTTATCCTGTTTTCTGGTCAAACTCCATTCCTCTCTAAAAACAAACTTGCTCACTAAAATGGAACCAACCAACTGGCCCCGCAGCACACTGCATTCTGATTCCATTCACACACCACCTCACAACAAAGGTAGTTTCCTTAACGTCTTTATTTTTCACTTATTCAATCCATTTCATTTACAAATTACACCTTAAAATGGCGACTGGTCATTGAGACTTGCTAACAGGATTATTTTGGTTTGGCGAGTTCTTTCTAAGGCAACTGTTTCAGTATTTGAGCTATAACATTATAAAATGTGTGTTAAAAATGACATAAAACTTTAAAGGTCCTGTCCTCCAGCTGGAAGACGAGAGATGGATAAATGCCCGAGTTTTCACAAAGGGATTGAAGTAACACACACAAGCTAGAAGCTGGCACTCTGATACGGGGCAGATAGTCGCATTAGGTTATCAAGTGGACGCTGGGGTCAAATCTCCAATTCCCGAAAGTCGACACATGATGATGAAAGAATCTTATTTTTCTTTGAGGTGTTAGCTTTAAGTAAACATATTTTTAAAATTAACTGCCCAATACCTACTGTGCTATCTTTTTATATGTTTGGCTGCAAACTCGTTGATTACTTCTTCGTATAACAACTGTGTAACATCATTTTTATAGAAAGAGTACAGAAAGTCTAATCTTTCCTCAAGCAAGGTTGACAGAAATTTGCTTTGTATCATTGATAGTTTAGAAAAATTTTTTTCAGCTTCAAATCAAATTTCATTATTGGAAAAGTCATATACATTTTTAGGATTGTTGTCAAATCACAATTTATTTTTTAAAGAAACCTCAAAATACATTATAGCGCGTTCAGTAGCAAAGACCTACCAGCGGCATGCAAGTTAAGAAAACATAATTCGTTTCTACTTGGGCTAATTAAAATCTGTACACCTGGAAAGGTGGTTGGCTGAATGAAGCTCTGAAGAATCAAAGAGATGTATAAAAAATCAGTTTGAAAACTTCACAGAATTTTAAGATAGACTTAATTTTTCGTGATTTTCCCAAAGCCAGTCATGGTATTTATTTAACTTATGGTCTTCAGGATGCACCTGGAAGAAATCAGGAGACAGAGGCCTTATGTAAGTTAGTCAGAAATACATTTTTAAAATTTGCTTTTTAAAGATATAGTAGGAGAACATACATCATGATAATATACATGGAAATTATAACCTTTAACCTAATGGGATTCACAAATGTTTATCATGATACTTTACATTAAAGTAATTCTTTATAGTTTATAAAGTATTTTCTAATTTAGTACTTGTCTTCACCAGAGTCTGGGGCATGGAGTAGTGATAACATGAACAAGCATCAACATGCCCTTTTCCAGTAGGAGGTTTTAGACCCTGGGGGTTAAATGGATTGCTCAGATCACAATAAATGGTGAAGCAGGGGTGGGCTGGGCCAGACCTCTACTACCTAAATGCTTAGGGTGGTCACATTATGAGGACAGTGTAGCAGGCTACCTGGCAGTGCCTACCAGCCAGGACATCACCCAGATGCCTGTGTACTAGGCAAACTCAATAGAATGGGCAGCTGAAGTATGACCCAGACCCAGTTACCACAAAAACAGTCTGAGACTACTAGAAGAAACCCTAGTGGCATTCCAAGCTCAAACATTGCTACTTTCCTGTGATGTACTCTTGAAGACTAGTATGATTGTGACAGGAAGAAAACCACATCAGGCTTAGAGATATTACATCAGTGGAATGAAAGGAATCCACAGGGCCAAGTGACAAACTTTTGGAGGTCAGTCAGGGGCTACACCAAGGAGTCTTTATGGACTTGTGTCTATGGATTCTCTCCCTGTCGCCAGTAACTGCATGCTACCTACTGCCCCTCAAATTTGGAACAAAATTGTTTGTGACTGTAACAGCAAATGTGTCCAAGAAATAGTTTTAGCCATAACAGTGGACTTATTTTTGTCTCAGAGATAATATGTGCTGGAGATGATCTGGCTGCAAGTGGACCTTACCTGCTTCCACTCATTGATGCAAAAAATTCGGTAGGAGTCGTTGCCGTATTTGCCAATCCCATGAAGCTCAATTGGATACCTCCACTGCTTTGTCAGATACTCATCTGAGAATATAACAGCTCACATATTAGGCCAGCCTCTAGGAAGATACTGTCCCCAAATGTGTGATGATGGTGGGCTGGATGGGGAAACAGCAGAAAGGGACAGGAACAAATCTCTAACAACCCCAGTTGTGATTGCTTTCTTCTGAGAGCCTGAAGCACTGGTCTGTCTGAACATCTCACCTGCCACTTACTGACCATTATTATTTTGTGCTAACTCAAAGAGGTATTGTCTTGTGGGCTTTCTGCTTCACTGACTTCTTCTTCTAATTACGCCCACATGGCTGGACCCAGTGCTGGGCAAAGGTTTATTGCCTGGGTCGATGCGAGCCTGTGGTTTGGGGCAAGTGGACTGTTTTTAAATGTGTTTGGTGCTTGAGCAGTATGACTTCTATTAATGTAGCGTCCATGGACATAAAAGTTTAAGGTGTGGCTTTCTTAAATAGACACAGTTTATGTTTTTCTTCTGGGTATATAGGAAAGTACCTGAGAACTTGACAATGGTTTTTGCTCGAAGTTCGTAGAGACCAAGAGGTTTAAGAAGTTCTGACACATCTCTCCAGTCTGCGGTTCTTGCTACCTCAGCTGAAGGATACTTCTCCAGAAACTCCCAAAGCACGGGGATTGCCATTTTACCTGGGATGCGAAGATAACTATGTGATCACAAGCCTCTGCATGGGCTAATTTAGGTTCAGGTACTTCTTCAACTACAAATCTCATATAGAGCTTTTTTTTCTTTTAAAAGATTTTATTTATTTATTTTTAGAGAGGGGAAAGGAGGGAGAGAAACATCAATGTGTGGCTGCCTCTCATGCATCCCCAACTGGGGACATGGCCCACAACCCAGGTATGTGCCCTCACTGGGAAGCAAACCAGGGACCCTTTGGTTTGCAGGCCAGTACTCAGTCTACCGAGCCACACCAGGCAGGCCTTTTTTAAATTTATTTTCTTTCTTTTTAAACCACTAATGAGAATTACCTAAACCAACAACCAGTTTCATAGTGAAAAACTATTAGGTGAATAGTTCGGATTATGCTGAAACCTGGCTCTACATAAAACTGGGGTGGGCAAACGTAGGTTTACAGTTTTGAGGATGTGAAATGGTTTATTCTTGTATTATTATTTTTTGTCTTATTTATTTGTATTATAACTGTAAAGCTATGTTTGCCCACCCCTGTATTAATTTTAAAATAATCATATTATCAGATAACTAGTATGAAAACAGGTGACAATGACATTAAAGAAAGTAGTCGGTAAAAAAGAAATGCTTTTATGCACGACTAAGGGGTGTTACGTAACTGATTTTCATTGATAACCAAAACTAATTTGGAAGTAGAACACAAATGAACATCTGCTCCTTAGTGCTACAAAGGCTAGTCTAACTTACTCATGGGTGAAAAGTTTAAGTGCTGGAAGAGGAAGACCATTGCCTGAGGTCACACAGACTCAAAGTCAAACTTGAACACTGGCTTCCCAATCAACTGAGTGCCCTCTGTCATCACACCCTCTCTGCTAAGGCACTGGTTAAAATAATCCACAAACCTGAGGTCCGATTGAGAAATATAGTTGCTATGAGGAGCTTCCATGGATCATGAAAAAGAGTTTCTTGGACCAGATTAAAAGGTGACCGAGGAGGGGTCCACTTCTTAAAGGCTTTGCGTCGTGGGGGGCTAAGAACTGAACAAACACAGTGAATCAGGGCTGCACATCTGAAACAGGTTAAAAATCTGATTTTCTGATTGGGAAAGGGATACCTTCTTTGTTGTACTTGCTGGAAAAATATAGGCTTGTTTTCCTTTTCTCTACTTGTGCCCGTGGGATGGTGTCTTCTGAAAAGGAAGAGTGAACACTGTTTATAGAATCTATGGTTTAGCCTGAAGAAATATTCAGGGAGGCAAATAATAATAATAATAATAATAATAATAATAATAATAATAATAATAAACTACTGTTATAAAGCTTTAAGAATGTGTCAGGCACTTTCCTAAAATTAACCAATTTAATCCTACTCATGACCTATGAGCTAAGGCACTATTTTCTCTCTACTCTAGATAGGGAAATTGAAGCACAGAGAAGCTGAGCAACCTGGCCGAGGCTAAGTAAGCACTACGGCTGAAATTCAAATCCAGGCAGTCTGGTTCCTGAGTTCAGACCTTTGACCACTCTGTTATACTAGTTTTCTTTCTTTCTTTTTTATTTTTAAAATTCTATTGTTGTTCTATTACAGTTACCCCAATTTTTCCCCACTTGCTCTCCCCTGCCCCACCCACCTTCGCTCCCAGTCAATTCCCATCCTGCTGTCCATGTCCATGGGTCCTTTACACATGTTCTTTGCACACTAGTTCTTTATGACTCACGTTGAGTTCACAGTATTGTAAAACTGGAAATAATATGGAATATTTAAAATTATGACACATTTGTACAATGCTGTCATTAAAATATTTTTGAGACTGCATCGTAAAGACTTTCTCACTTCCAGATGAAAAAAAGCACTATTCTACATATGACCTCAATTTAATTTTAAAAAGAAAAAATAATGTATATATTTACAGAGATTAGAATAAAATGAATCAAATGGTATAATGGTTATTTCCGATGTTCTTTTCTTCTTTAATTTTCTCTATTTGCCAAAATTTCTGCAGTGAACATTTTTACCCTTGCCAAAAAAAGGGGGGAGGGAGTGACTGGTGGGGGCAGGGAGGACTAGATAAAACAGAACCTTCAGAAAATCCTAAGATTTTGACCTCAGAACACCTGAGACAATTATCTACTGGGAAGCTCAGTTACCTTATCAAAGACTATTTGATCAGCGTTATCAGGCTTCCCAAGTTTCAAAAATCATCATATTTAATGCCCTCTTTAGCCGTACCCTTTACATTTGAATGTCAGTTAATAATACCTTGTATTTGTATACCATGAAGCCATCTTTTTCACTTCTCATTTTACTTTACAGTATTCTGGATAAAATAAACAGCACTAGTGAAGGGTATTACCTCCATTTTCACAGATGAAGAAACCAAGACCTAGAAATTAAGCACTGACTGGAGACTGGGACAAGCATCCCGGTCCCCAGATTAGTTTAGTGGCTGTTTTGCCATTCTGCAATAGTTTAAATAGGCAAAGCCTAGGAAAAAGTAAAAAAGTTAGAACAGAGGAAACTGTGCTTATTGCCTACTTTATAATTTTTTTCTGTGGGTTCCTCTTAATAATTACTAACAAGCCTTCTTTATTACTGAGGGACTGGCCAATTTCTACTTAAGCCAATGGGAAAGTCTTTACTACTACTTCATTGAACACCTATTAACCTAAGGGTACTTCATCTAATGTTGAGAAATAGACTTTATATATAGGACAGATACTTCCACTGTGATTGCAAAAGAATGTTTTTAAAATGTAACTTGCCTATTGTACTGGCAATAAATCTACATAAACCTGAAGACTTTAAGAAACTCAAAGTTTTTAAAGAACAGACTTGGAGAATTCTTAGGCAGGTCCTAGGTATATATGGCCACCTTTTGTTAAAGGTGGAGAAATTCCAGGTACAGCAAAGACATAAAATCATGACTGGGCCTGAGAGCAGGAATCAACTCTAATCCTTTGCTCCATCAATTTGTCCACATCATCTCCTCATAAGATTTAAGTAAAATTACTATTGTTTTTTAAAGGAGTTATTCATTATACCATAATGGCACAATGAATAACTAATACCAGGCTGCTCAAAAGGTCTCCTTTTTATCTCTTATTCATTGAGGTATTATAAAGGTAAAAGGACTCAGCTCTATACTCTGTATTAAGAGCATATTACAAATAATAGATGAACTATGTGAGTACAGTTTTGAGTTATTTAGATCTCTAAAGCAGCAGAGAAACATTACATTATAGATGATAAAAATGACTATGATATATACAAAATTAAATTGGAATTCACACATCAGTAGTAAGTAGCAGCAGTGGTGCAAAAACACTGACTATTCTCAAGCAGTTTATGTATAAAAGGAGTCTTCCCCAAACCTTTTCCAAGTGAAGCCTTTTCATTGCCCTCAAGTTGTAAGATTACTGGCTGCAAAGAGAGGAAGAAGGGAAAGCACTGTGGAGGAGAGTCCCAGCTGCTGCACCAGGGAGAGAAGGTGGCAGCCATTGATGGCACGATGCTCCTTTGCTGGGAGCGCCAAGGCAGGAGCCAGCTGGTTCCCTCTGCCGTAGGAAGGGGTTTGAAGGTAGGTTAGACAAAGTACTGGGATCACTTGGTAGAATGTATCTGCTATTTCTTCGTTCTACTCTCATATCTTAACTAGTTACAAGCATAAAATACAGCATCAGGAGCATAAACTCATCACATTTAATAGCACTTTAATGCATTCAATACCTTGACATATTTTCACAGAAGTAGAGTCTTTCTCAGTCTGTGAGCAGTTGTTGTCCATTTCAGAGCTACCTTTTAAATCGTCTGTATGCAAATGTTCCTTCCTTTCCCCAACGTCTACTTTTGTTATTTCCTCAGATTCTAAAAAGGTGTCCTCACACTTCTTGTTGGGTTCTGCTTCTTCGGTTGAACTAATTTTGTTTATGATGCCAGAAGTTATTTGTTCAAAACTCAAATTTGATCCTGAACTCAGTGATTTTTCTTTCTTCAGTCTCTTTTCTTCATTCGTCACATTGAGGAGCTTGTTGCTTGCTCTGGCATCAGAGATGCAGGAAGTTCTATCAAGCTGACTTTCCTGTGCAGTAGGTTCACTTTCAGCATCCGCCTTACACACATATTCTCTTTCTCTCTTACTCTGAACAGAATCTGGAAGACTCTTCTGGCACCTTGTTTTAGTTTTCTTAGTTTGAGTTTCTTTCAGAGTAGTCATCTTCCCTTTGGACTTTCTAACCTTTCTGGAGTCAACATCATTAACACCCTCACCTTCTTTCAAAGGCAAATGCATGGAAGTAAAGTTAGGTAGTTCTTTGCTACCTTGCATTTCCAAACTACCACTTGGTGGGGGGAACACATTTTTTTTGCACCTGCTTCTTGTCCTGAGGTTCCACTTTGGAATGCTACTTCCGTTTTGCAGTTGTGATGTCAGAGCTGCCATGCTGCGATCTTTGTATCTCGAGCTGGTGCCCCTTTTAGAAAGTACAGTAAAATCAAAATCTTCTGGCTTAAGAGAAGTCTCTTCATTTTTGTGAAGATAATTAGCAAGTGAACTTTTGGATCTGAACTTCAGTCCTTGTGGGCTAGAAAATAATTTTAAAGAGAACTTACTGACAGTAAATAAAATTACTTTTAAAAAGAATTGGAGCATGTTTCGGATTTTTAATTAATAATTTCCAAATGTTGCCACAGATATTTGTCATTTAAAATAAAAATAGTGATAAAATGGTATTTTTATAATAGTTTCCTATATGAGGAATATGATACTATAAAATGTTTTACAAATATAACTTAAGTGCAACCTTACCATTAATCATTCGCAGGAGAAAATGTGTGTAATGTCCCTAAATCACTTGATAAAATTAACCTGCAACACCGAAGGAATAGAATCCATGATGGTTTTATAGTAAAAATAGAAAAAAGTCATGATATCTGCTATACTTCCCACTATCTGCTTAGACAAAATTATATGGCAGCACTATCTTTACCACCTTGCATGCTCACCTGATAAAATATACATCATATCTTCCTGCTGTTTTTCCAGATAATCTCTGCTTCACAACTCTTTCCCATCCGCATGGGACAGACTTATGGTATTCTGTCATTTCAGGACCACCAAACTGAGCAGAAGCAGTGGGTTCTTGTAGTAGGGCATCACACTCACTGCTGCTTTTTATCAGCATTTGTTTTTCATTTTCTATTCTTTCTGATCTCAGAACATTTTCTTTGCTGAAAAAAGCAAAGTACAAGTGATTATTAGCTCATTTAAAATTGATTTTCCTCTGCTTATTCAATTTCGATCCTTGACAGAGCAGGAACCACATGAACTACTTGGATTATGGAAGAGATTAAAATCAGTATGGACCAATCTCATGCTATGGGAATATCTTCCTGCTCTCCAACAAGGGCTAAAAAGGGTTGGAAATCTCTACACAATGAAAAACTCAAGCTGCTTGCTAAAAACTTTTTTAAAATTAATCATTCAATAGGGCTATAATAAAAACTTCTGGTGACACTGGGATAACTTTAAAAATATGAACCAGTCCCAGTTAGTAGGAGCATCATCCCATATACCAAAGATTGTGGGTTAGATCCCCGGTTGCAGGTGGGTAGGAGAGACAATCCATTGATGTTTCTCGTCTCTCTCTCTCTCCCTCTTCTCTCTAAAATCAATAAATATATCCTTGGGTGAGGATATTAAAAAATGAACCAAATGCTGAGCTCTTAACCTGGGGTCAACAGACCTGCTTAAAGGAATCAGTGAGGCACCCTCCTCTTCCCCAAATAAGTAAAATAGTTATATATATTGGGTTGGCCAAAAAGTCCATATGGTTTTTTCTGTAAAAGACACACTTTTTATTTTCACCAATAACTTTATTGATTTGGATATTCTGACTGTGTCTGCTATCTCCTGTGTGGTATAACACCACTTGTTCTAAATGTCTCAATTTGATCGCTGTCAACTTCAACTAGTCTACCGGACAGTGGAACATCGTCCAGCTGAGAAAATCTCCAGCACGAAACTTCGAAAACCAGTTTTGACACATGAAATTGATCACCGCAGCTTCTCCATACACTGCACAAATCTATTTTTGCATTTCAATTATTTTCACCTTTCCTGAAGTAATAAAGCATATGTCAAAAATGTTGCATATTTTCTTTCATCTTCAATATTAAAATGGCTACCCAAAAATTCACCAATTTTGATATATTTTTTAAAAATGCACAGTTATGACAGCTGTCACTATACAATCTAAAAAAATTGTTTCGAATGAAGTAAAGACAACTAGAGCCATCTTATGGAAAAAAAACCCGACAAACTTTTTGGCCAACTCAATATATGTATTTTTCTGGGGAAGAGTATTACTTTCATCAGATGTAACCCTCTAAAAGGTAATTTTTTTAAAAAATATTTTATTTCTTTATTTTTAGAGAGAAGGGAAGGGAAAGAGAAAGAGAGGGAGAGAAACATCAATGTGTGATTGCCTCTCACATGGCCCCCCCCACTGGGGACCTAGCCTGCTACCCAGGTATGGGCCCTGACTGGGAATCAACCAGAGACCCTTTGGTTCACAGCCTGCACTCAATCCACTGAACTACACTAGCCAGGGCAAAAGGTAATTTCTGACACAGAATTTTCAAGTATCTTTCATTCTTGATCCTCATGAAACCTTGTGAGGTGGGCTCGATAAAACCTCTTATTGATAAAACTGATAGGAAGATTAAGTTACTTGCAGAGCTGATATCAGAACCCAGGTCTATTAAATCTTGGTCTAATACTTCTCCCCCTGTACTATTATTGAAAAACTTCAGTAGAGTGTATCCTAATCACACATTTCAAAAGTTGACTGGGTCTATAAAAATGTCTAACCCAATTTCTTTTCTACGAATAGGGAAACTAAGCAAGTGCTAGTGACTAAAATTAGAATTGAGATCTTCTGTCATAGTTGGGGTTATATACTTTTGGAGAGCTTGGTGGATCTTGAGAAATTATATAGTTCACAATTTTATAGATAAGGAAACAGAAACCTGGTAAAAAGAGTACAAACTTTCAAGTCAACATATTGGGTTCAAATCCCAGGTCTGTCATTTACCAGCTGTGTATACAAGACCAAGTTACTTAACCTCCCGGCTCCTTTCCTCATCTGTAAAAAGGAGGTAATACCGTTTAAGGTAGTTCTCAGTATTATATTTCATAGAAAAGTAGGTAACTCATCTTAGCTTCCTCTGTTACTTCTCATAGGACACATTTTTGGGGCGCTGCTGGCTGCTTAATTTGACATTTCCTCCAAACTCTTCCTAGGATCCTCCAACCCAAGTAGGCCTCTCCTTGTACCACCTCCCTGCTCCTCCAAGCTCCTTCGTCATTTTGGGTAAGGAGCACTTAGGGCTGATCTCACTCTAATAGTACAGACCTCAAGCCTTAATACCTAGTTAGTAACCCTTAGGCCTCAAGGTCTCTGTCGACCGTAGGTTAGAAAGGCCCACCCACCGCAATCCCCTCACTCCCATTTTACAGGTGGTGAGACTGAGGCCCGAAAAGGGACAATAACTTGCCAGAAGTCACACGGCGAGTCTGGCGCTAGATGCTCAGTGGAGGTGATGGAGGGGGCAGCTCCACCGTCCCCCAGGCTCGGACTCTCCATTCCAGCAGTGCCCCTCAAGCGGGTTCGGGCTGCAACAACAAGCCGAAAAGGTGCGACGCTCCAGGAGTGAAGCAGATTAAGATGTGAAAATGTCGTAAGCTCAGAGCGCTAGGATGAATCCAAAAACTGAGGGAAGTAAAAACATGTCACACTCCACAGCCTTTTTAGGGCCGCCCACTCTGCCACAGCATTTTCCACGGCTCAGCCAATTAACTCCTTTGTTGAAGAAGACGCACCGCCCCCTACTCATTCAGGCCAATCGTGAGCATCCCTGTTGCCCAGAAGCCTACGAGGCTCCAGTTCCATCTTTGCTTTGCTCTTTTTCGCCAACATTTTTAGGCATGCGCACTCGTAACTCTCAGCCGCGCGCACGCAGCTCACTGCGCATGTGCGTTGCGAAGGGCAGCGCAGGTAGCGAAAGTGGCTCGCGGTGAGGGCCGTTGCTGAGGCAGGGAGGAGGGGCCCGAGGCGTGAGGAAAGCCGCAATGAGGGCCGTGTTGACGTGGAGAGATAAAGTGGAGCAGTGGTGAGGAGTGGGGCAGACCGGGTGGAGCGGGAGGCTGAGCCCGGCGTGGGTGGCGGGAGCGGCTGCGTGATCTCCTGTGGTTGCCAGGGGCAACGGGCCTGAGGCCTAGCGGGATTGGTCAACCGTGTGGTCGCGCTCTCACGCACCCCCTTGCAAATGGAGAAACTGAGGTCCTGAGAGTGGACAAAGGGATGTACAAAGGTCGTGGCCTTGTCGCGGTGGTTTTACAGATAGTCACATTCTGGTCTTGTTGCTGCCTTACATTCCACCCTAGGCTCCTTGTACATCCGCGATGTTTCTCCAACTTAACAATTTTTGCCACATCCACATATGAGTCATACTCTTATATACTTGCCATTTTTCTCTAAATCGTCTCATTCATTTTCGCCTAAATATGCTTTTATTTTATATTTTACGATTTTACAAGGAAACTTCATTGCTCCACATTTAAAAATAAAAAATTCACTCGCTATAAGGTAATTGTAAAACTTAAAGCAAGGAGAAACAAAATTGTTAGTTAAGTTGTAGCTAGATAAGGTTGCTACGGAGCCTGTAAGCCTGAGGTCTGCTGTCTCCAGAAACGGAGGTTTAGCAAGTGTGGTCATAGAAGTGCTTGAGATGCATAGCATCAAACCAAGACGTTCTCCTGTGCTTAATTATTGTAGGTTTGAAAGAGAATCGAAAGAGAATGACATTCTCACCTTATGATTCAATATTCTTAAATGTCCTGTTACATTTTTATCACCTAAATCCATCACACAGTGATACCTTTTGAGAAATACTGACTTATTGGATAGCTCTCCTCAGCCTGACTTTTAAAATTTTTGCATAGATGATCTTGTCAGCTTCACCATTAAGCCTCTGTTTTGGCCACTGACAGGATATTCGCCATTCTCTCTGTCTTTTCTTAGGCCTTTCTGTGTGAAGAAAGCATGCCTTCTTTCCTCATCTCACATTGAAACCCTAAACATCCTGTAAAGGCTCGCTTTGGAGATGGTTGCTCTCTCTTTTGTACTCTGCATTAGTAAGAGCTAACATTTACCATATCCCAGGCACTGGCTAAGAATATTATATCTTTTATCTCATTGTCACCTGACAACAGCCCTCTGAGGTAGGTAATTACCTCTACTTTATGTATGAGGAAACTAAAGCACAGAGAGGGCAAATAAATTGCCAAGGTCACACAGTGGGTAAGAGCTTTCAAGTTCAGGTCTTCCTCATTCCAAAGCTAATGCTTTTCTTTGTATGACAGAGGCTGCAAACTCAAATGCCTGCCACAGTCAGGCAGGCACCATAAATGGGAGATCTTATGTGTATCTTAAACATGACGAATTGTCTGTTGGATTTCCTAGAGGTATTTTTCTATTCTACAATCCATTTTTCTTGAAACACATAGCTTATTACTCCTACTTTTAATAAAGATTTGAGTTTTAAAAAATTCTCTTTACCTTTCTCTTAACTCTACTATAAAAAAATACCCTCGAGCTGATGATGACTGGCAACTGAACATTTGGTTTTGATGTCAGGGTGTGATAGGAGCGGCAAAGAGTGTGGCACACTGGAGAGCTCTGCCTACAAGGGGCAGCTGCTGCCCAGATCCTGCCAATTACCACCCTGCAGGAATTGGCCTAGTGTGCTCAGATCTTCCTGTTTTCACCAGACATGAGGAATCTGGGTTTTTATGAGAAACGTCCTAATTTTTAAATGTTGGAGTCTGATTTTAAAGCAAACAAACAAATATATGGGCCAAACAGAACATTTGTTGGCCAAATACAGCCTGATTTGCTCCCAGTTTTCAACCCCTGGCATAGAATTTTGTTTACTCCCCTCTCATGGTACTTTGAATCTATCTATTACAGTGATTTTCAACCAGTGTATCATGGCAGGCACAACCGTGTGCTGTATTTTTAAAACATGCAATACCTGACTATTTAGTTAGGGGCATTGACCTCTTTTCCCTTTGCGGACAAAGAGGGCCTCATATGAAACCTGACAAATCCAGGGGGAGGCCTGTGTGACAGCCTTACAAACTCAGAGACTTGAAGTAACCACAAAGGATGGTCTGAAATGAAAACTTATTAAATAAAAGCAGGCCATGGCTGGCAGTCATTGTTGCCCTATGCTATAATTTCCTTTGGTAAAAAATCAGTCTTTACCTTAATTGAGCCTGTCTATTGTCTTTTTGCATTTATGCTAACATATCTTTGGAAAGTCAGGCAACTTCCCTTTTTTCCAAACCTCTGGAGCACAACCACCACACCAGAGCAGAGGCTACAAATCCCCTCATTGTTATTGTTATCATGTTAATTGTTGACTGTTACTATCTTGTAATCACCTACATAGAAGATGCGTCTATCATTTTACTTTTTATCTAATCCCAGCAGTACCCCTTCCCTTTGCTTTGCTTTGCTTTCTCCCTCCCTAATCTAGCACCAATTCCCTAGGGTCTTCTCTTTAAAAATAAATAAATAAATAAAATTATTTATTTATTTCCACAGAGGAGAAAGGAGGGAGAAAGGAGGGGAGAGAAACATCAGTGTGTGGTTGCCCCTCACACATCCCCTACCGGTCTACAACCCAGGCCCACAACCTAGGCATGTGCACTGACTGGGAACTGAACCAGTGACCCTTCGGTTGGCAGGCTGGCACTCAATTCACTGAGCCACACCAGCCGGGGCACATCTTTTTTGAATCTGATGTGTAAAATAAGGTGCTAACCTGCCATTCTCTGGGGCATTTTCTCAATTCATTGAGGCTTTGCATCCCAACAATTGTCAGTGTGGCTCAAATAAATTCATAAAAAATTCTTACAGGTTTGGATGTTTCTTGCATTGACATACTAGATTGTCAAATTAAAAAATGACAACAGCCAACACAACAATAGCTGTCTATTACGACTATTTGGTAGGTAGTTGGATAGATATAATAATAAACATATAAGTGAGTGAATGAATGATGAATGAAGATTGGTTATTTGGGCATTACAGGTTTGAAACAACACATTAGACTACAGATTGTAGGGGTTCTATAGACAGCAATCCTGATGGCAGCTATGTATGCCAGCTGATAGCCCAGAATGAGACAAAACAAAACAAGAAACTGTAAGAGGTAGATAGTAGAACACAAAAAAATCCAGATGTCAAAGATAAGTTTTTCACAAGTAAACAAGCTGCTGTCTCCTCTCTGATCTTTTGCTTAGTCTACTCTAACCTTTCCATATCAGCAGGAGGAATTACCTGTTGGGAGTCCTGTTCCTGTGATCTGTTACTCACTTCTCATAAACCTGCACTGGCTGCCAGTCACCTTCCACATCAAATTGTGTGCTTATTCCCCATGGCTAATGTTTATTTTTTTTCAAATTTAATATTTATTGTATTTTTTCTCTATTACCATTTAGTCCCCTTATCAACCCCTCCCCCCAGCAATTACCACACTGTTGTCCATGTCCATGAGTCCTTCTTCCTTTTTGCTCAATCCCTCCACCCCCTAACCCAACCCACCCCCGCCCCCACTAGCTGTCATCTGCTGTCCATCTGTGAGTCTGTCTGTCTTCCTTGTTACTTCAGTTTGTTCATCAGATTCCACTTATGACTGAAATCATGGTATATGTCTTTCTCTGACTGGCTTATTTCATTCATCATAATACTCTCCAGGTCCATCCATACTGTTGCAAAGGGTAAAATTTTATTTTTTTTACAGCCAAGTAGAATTCTATTGTGTAAATGTCCCACAGCTTTTTGTCTCTAGTCATCTAGCGATGGGCACTTGGGCTGCTTCCGAATCTTGGTGCGGCAGTGAACATAGGGATACATATATTCTTTCGAATTAGTGTTTTGGGTTCCTTCGGATATGTTCTCAGACGTGGAATTGCTGAGTCTAAAGGCAGATCCATTTTTAATTTTTTGATGTTTTGCTGCATTGCTTTCCACAGTGGCTGTACCAGTCTGCATTCCCACCAACAGTGCAAAAGGGTTCTCCTTTCTCAAAGTCCTCACCAACACTGTTGTTTGTCGATTTTTTGATGACAGCCATTCTGACAGGTGTGAGAAGGTATCTCATTGTGGTTTTAATTTGCGTTTCTCTGATGATTAGTGATGTTGAGCATCTTTTCACGTATTTATTGGCCATCTGCATGTCCACTTCAGAGAAGTGCCTGTTCAGGTTGTTTGCCCATTTTTTAATTGGCTTGTTTGATAATTTTGGTGTTGAGATTTGTAAGTTCTTTATAAATTTTGGATATTAACTCCTTATCAGATGTATCAGCAAATATGTTCTCCTATTCTGTGTGTTGTCTTTTTATTTTGTTGATGTTTTCTTTTGCTGTGCAAAAACTTTTTAATTTGATGTAGTCCCATTTGTTTATTTTTTTCATTTGTTTCCCTTTCCTGGGGAGATATATGTGATAAAATATTTCTAAAAAATCTGAGAATTTTTTGCTTATGTTTTCTTCTAAGATTTTTATGGTTTCGGGTCTAACATTTAAGTCTTTGATCCATTTTGAATTTATTCTTATGTGTGGCATAAGAAGGTGGTCTGGTTTTATTTTTCTGCACATAATCTGTCCAATTTTCATAGCATCATTTATTGAATAAACTATCTTTAGCCCATTTTATGTGCCTGGGTCCTCTGTCAAATATTAATTGACTATAAAGGTATGGGTTTATTTCTGGGCTCTCTATTTTGTTCCATTGATCCATATGTCTGTTTTCATGATAGCACCAGGCTGTTTGGATTACTAAGGCCTTGTAGTATAGTTTGATATTAGGTAGTGTGATTCATCCAACTTCATTATTGTTTCTCAGGATTGCTGTTGCTGTGAAGCCTTTTGTGGTTCCATATAAATTTTTGATATATTCTAGTTCTGTGAAATACGTCATTGGAATCTTAATAGGAATTTCATTGAATCTATAGATTGCTTTGAGTAGTATGGACATTTTAATGATGTTAATTTTTCCAATCCATGAACATAGTATGTGCTTCCATTTATCTATATCTTCTTCAGTGTCTTATAATTTTCCATGTATGGGTCTTGCTAGGTATTTTATTCTTGTTGAAGCTATTGTGAATGAATTGTTTTCTTAACTTTCCTTTCTGTTCATTATTGGCCCATAAAAATGCAACTGATTTCTGGAGATTAGCTTTGTATCCCACTACTTTGTTAAATTCATTTATCACTTCTAGTAGTTTCTTGGTGGAATCTTTGGGGTTCTCTATGTACAGCATCATGTCACGTGCAAATAAAGACTGTTTCACTCCTTCCTTTCCAATTTGGATCCCTTTTATCTCTTCTTGTCTGATTGCTGTGCTAGGACTTCCAATACTACGTCAAATAAGAGGTATCAGAAAGCAGATATCACTGTCTTGTTCCTGATCTGAAGGGAAATGCTTGTAGTTTTTGCCCATTGAGTATGATGTTGGCTGTGGGTTTGTCATATATGGCCTTTATTATGTTCAGGTATGTTCCCTCTATTTCCACTTTGCTGGGAGTTTTGATCATAAACGGGGGCCGGATTTTATCAAAAGCTTTTTCTACATCTATTGATATGATCATGTGACTTTTATCCTTCATTTTGTTTATGTGGTCAATCACATTTATTGGTTTGTGAAATTTGTACCAACCTTGCATTCCTGGAATAAATCCCACTTGATCGTGATGTATGTTCTTTTTGGTGCATCACTGTATTTGGTTTGCCAATATTTTGTTCAGGATTTTAGCCATCTATGTTCATCAGGGATATTGGCCTGTAATTTTCTTTCTTTGTAGTGTCTTTACCTGGTTTTGGAATTAGGATAATGCTGGTCTTATAAAATGAGTTTGGGAGCCTCCATCATCATGAATTTTATGAAATAGTTTGAGAAGGAGAGGTGTTAACTCCTTGCTAAAATTTACTTGTGAAGCCATCTGATCCAGGGCATTTGTTTGTTGGGAGTTTTTGATCACTGCTTCAGTTTCATTAGGTGTGATCTGTCTATTCAGATTCTCTGATTCTTCCTTATTTATTTTTGGAAGATTGTATGTTTTTAGGAATTTATCCATTTTGTCCAGGCTGTCCAGTTTGTTGGCATATAATTGTTCATAATATTTTCTTACACTCCTTTGGATTTCTTTGGTGTCAACTATTTCTCCTCTTTTATTTCTGATTTTATTTATTTGGATCCTTTCCCTTTTTTCTTGACGAGTCTGGTTAAAGTTTTGTCAACCTTGTTTATCTTTTCTTTAAAAAAATATTTCATTTATTTATTTTCGGAGAGGGGGAAGGGAAGGAGAACGAGAGAGAAAAATATCCATGTGAGAGAAACATTGGTTGCCTTTCACACTCGCCCCAATCAGAACCTAGCTGGAAATCCAGGTTTGTGTCCTGACTGGGAATCAAGCCCATGACCCTTCTCTTTGCAGGCTGAGGCCCAACCAACTGAACCATCCTGGTCAGGGCTTGTTTATCTTTTCAAAGAACAAGCTCTTGCATCCATTGTTCTTTTGTATCATTTTCATAGGCTCTTTCATTTATTTCTGTGCTGATCTTTATTACTTCCTTCCTTCTACTCACTTTGGACTTTGTTATTTTCAAGTTCCTTCCAGTCTGAAGTTAGATTGTTTATTTTAGCTTTTTCTTTTTTTTTTTTAAAGATTTTATTTACTTATTTTCAGAGAAAGAGGGGGAGGGAAACATCAATGTGCTAGGGAAACATCAGTCCATTGCCTCTTCCACGCCCCCAACTGGGGACTCCACCCACAACCCAGGCACATTCCCTGACAGGAAGTCAAACCTGCGACCTCTTGATTTACAGTCTGTTGCTCAATCCACTGAGCCACACCAGCCAGGGCTTTTGTGGGGGTTTTTTGAGATATGCCTGACATGGTATGAGTTTCCCTCTTAGGATTGTTTTTCCAGTGTCCCATAGATTTCGGATTATTGTGTCCTCATTTTCCTTTGTTTCAAAGTATCTTTTGATTTCTTCCTTAATCTTGTTGTTGACCCAATCATTGTTTAATAACATTATTTAGCTTGCATGTCTTTGCATGATTTTCAGTGTTCTTGTGATTGATTTTTAGTTTCATAGCATTATGGTCAGAGAAGATGCTTGATACGATTTTAGCCTTCTTAAATTTACTGAGACTTGTCTGGTGTCCCAACATGTGGCCTATCCCAGAAGACGTTCGTTGTGCATTTGAAAAGTGTGTATGTTCTGCTGCTTTGAGGTGAACTGCTCTGCAGATACCAGTTAAATCCATTGATTAGTGTGTCGTTCAAGGCCACTGTCTCCTTGTTGATTTTCTGCCTGGACAATCTACACATTGAGGTCAATGGGGTGTTAAAATCTCCAACTATGATTGTATGTCTGTCGATCTCTCCTTTTATGCCCATCAAGATTTGCTTTACATATTTAGGTGTTCCTATGTTGGGTGCATACATATTTACTAGGGTGATATCCTCTTGCTGGATTATTCCCTTTATCATTATGTAGCGTCCTTCTTTGTCTTTTACTATATAGCCTTGGTTTTAAAGTTTATTTTGTCAGATATAAGTACTGCTACCCCAGCTTTGTTTTTCTTTTCCAAATGCATGAAATACCTTTTTCTAACTGTTAAATTTTAGTCTGTGTGTATCTTTTGATCTGAAATGGGTCTATTGGAGGCAGCATATGTATGGGTCTTATTTTCTTATCCATTCAGCTACCCTGTGTCTTTTGCTGGGAGCATTTAAGCCATTTACATTTAAGGTGATTGTTGATAGATACATTTGTAGTGTAATTTTATTGTGAGATTGTTTTCCACTGTTTTTTTTTTCTTTTTCCTCCTCCCCCTCCTTGTCCCCCTTCTCCCCCTCCTCCTTCTCCCTTTAACATTTGTTAACAAATTCCTTTAGATTTTTCTTGTCTAGGAAGCTCCTATCTCTCCTTCAAGTTTAAATCACAGGTGTCAAACTCATTTTCACTGGGGGCCACATCAGCCACGGGGTTGCCAAATGTGATTTTAGGACTGTATAAACGTAACTACTCCTTAACAGTTAAGTGAGAGCTCGGCACTGCTGCTGGGTAGAAACAAGGTGCCAGGCGGGATAAAACAAGGTGGCGGGCCGGATTCTGCTGTTTGCCACCTGTGGTTTAAATGATAGCCTCACTGGGTAAAGTAGCCTTGGTTGGAGGTCCTTGCTTTTCACCACCTTGAATATTTCACACCACTTACTTCTGGCCTGAAATGTTTCTGTTGAGTAATCAGATGCCAGTCTAATTGGTGCTCCCTTGTAGGTAATTACCTGCTTTTCTCTTACAGCTTTTAGGATTTTCTCCTTGCTTTAAAGCCTTGTTGTAATAGAGCATCAGGTCATGAGGTTGTGGAACAGATTTGGGGTTCTGTTGCCCATCGCCGAAAACGTAACTCCTAATGCCAAAGTTAGGTGAAAAGGAAAAGGAGTATTTATTAAAAATTACACAGATTTAGAATGATGGCAGAATTCTGCTTTCACGTCCCCAAACCCCCAAACCCTCATAAACATGTGTACTTTTGCCTTCCCTTGCCAAACCAGGCCAATCAGATGTACCATCTCTCAGGGAAAAAAAATAGAAGTCTGCAGCTTAGCTAGGCAGGTTCCCGTTCAGCATTCTCGCTTCTCCAGTTGTCGGTGCTCCACAGTTTCCAGCACCATCAGCGGTATCTCTGTGTTCTCCAGCTCTTAATCTGGAACTGTGCATCCAAGGAAGCAAATTGCTATGTGCGCCCAGTTTAAATACTCCCACCGAGTCTTCTACCTCTTGTGGGATTTCTTGCATCTCATGCGAGTGCCTTGCTGTTTTTCGCAGGTGCGGCAACGGTGAACCTTTTCCCGGGCTACCTTGTCAGTCTGGGCAGGTGTGGCCAGTGAGACAGGATGGAATGCCTCCTTGCCTCTTGAGGCAGGGTGATCCACCTCCTGTAATGAGCTACAAGTTAAAGTTATGTCCATCTTCCTTGCTTCTGGGGGCACAGCAATTAGGAAACAGCATTTCTATAATACTAGCCAGCTGTTATTTATATGCAAAATAGCTCTTAATCTCTGTGGTGCCTCTCTTCTCAGCCCCCAAGCTAGGCTTGTCAGGGGGTTTTGGGGCTTCTCAGACTTCATGCTATTCTGAAACCTAGTTCCACACCCGTTAAATTGTCATTTTAATTATGATGTGTCTTGGTGTAGGCCTCTTTGGGTTTAACGTGTTTGGGATTCTCTGAGCTTCCTGGACTTATGTGACGTTTTCCTTCAGCAGATTAGGGAAGTTTTTTGTCATCGTTTCTTCAAATAGATTGTTGATCCCTTGTTTACTCTCTTCTCCTGGTATTCCCATGATGTGGATATTGTTATGTTTCATGTTGTCCAAAATGTTTCTTAAGCTCTCCTCATTTTTTTAAATTCTTTTTTCTTTTTGCTGCTCTGCCTGGGTGTTATTTTCTCCCTTGTCTACCAAAACACTGATTGTATCTTCTGCTTCATCTAACCTACTGTTTATTCCATCCAGTTTATTATTTATCTCAGGTATTGCATTCTTTACTTCTGACTAGTCCTTTTTTATGGTTTCTATGTCTTTTTTCATGCTGTTGAGTAGCCTTATAGTCATTACTCTATACTTTGATAAATGGCTTGCCTCCATTTCATCTGGTTCTTCTGGAGAATTCTCTTCTTTCATTTGGGGTTTCTTTGTCTTCCTATTTTGGTCAATTCTTTGTATTTTCTCCTTAGATGTTAAACTGATTAGCCATCAAGATCAGTTGTTAGTCTAATCAAGCTGTGATCAGCAGTCCAGTTTAAGCACCCTAGGATGGGGCAGAGAAATTCCTATGGGCGGGGCTGTTGCTTCCCCTCAGGCTGATGCCACAGAAGAGGAGTCCTTTGCCTGAGAAAGATGACTTCTGCAGTGTGGGGAATGACTCAGCACAGGGATCCTGGTAGTTGATCCTTCAGTTCTCTCCCCAGAGCCACCAGCCCCAAACTTTCCTCAAGCATCTCTAGTCCACTCTGCCCTCCCTCTGCGAGAGCTCAGGGTAAGTGGCTGCAAATGCAATTGTGTGCCTTGGCCCTTTAAGAGGCTCTCTATGTCTCCAGCCATCTCTCCCTGGCAGACAGAAACCCTGCTGCCTTTCACAGCTGGATGTTATCTGGGTTCCTTTCTGACTCTGGTGCTGTAGGCTGAGGAGCCCAGCTTGGGGTTTAGACCCCACACTTCTCAGGGGGAGCCCCCCAGTCACTGAACTATCCCTCCAGAACTTGAGCTGCCACCCATGGGAGCCCAGCCAGCCCTCTCACACCTCCTTCAGCATCCCTGCTAGTCACATTGTGGTGAAGTGGTTTCTTGCATCTGTCCATGGTTATAAGACTTCTCTCTAGCTAGTGTTCAGTTGGTTATTCTGGATGATTTCTCTACAATTTAGTTGTAATTCCCCATTGGTCCTGGGAGAAGGTTAGTATAGCTTCCACTACTCCTCTGCCATCTTGGATTGACCTTGGTAATATTTAAATTTATGCTTTTAATTTTTATTTTGTACAGATTTTATTTTTTTATTTTCAGAAAGAGGAGAAGGGTAGGAGAAAGAGAGTGAGAGAAACATCTCTGTGTGAGAGAAACATCAATTGGTTACCTCTTGCACGCCCCCACTGGGGACCTGGCCTGCAACCCAGGCATGTGCCCTGACTGGGAATCAAACGTGCAGCCTTTCAGTTCACAGGACAGTGCTCAGTCCACTGAGCCACACCAGCCAGGGCAAACTTATGCTTTTTAGGTTAGCTATAAACTCCATTTTCCTATTGATATAGGGAAGTGACTTAAACCCAGTAGGCCAGAGCACAGGGTCCCCCTCCCCTAGTGTAAATGCCAAGGCCAGCCCGCGAGCACCAAAAGATAAGGTACTAAACGGTCCGGCCCGTGCCAGTCAAAACATAGAGTGCTGACTGACCAAACAAAGAAATCTGAATTAACCCCTGCATTCTTCTGCATTCCGCTTCTGTATCTCGCTTCTGCCACATAGCCACGTAGAGATAAAGTATATAAGCCCTGTAACCCCTTTGTTCAGGGCCCAGAATTTGGAGTTGGACTTCTCTGGGACCACGTGTGAATAAAGGATCGTGCTTTTGAACCTCCCTCCGGTGTCTGGTCGTTTCGATTTCCTGTAACACTATCTAAAGGCCCTTCCCAAATGCTATGTAATTCTTCTCTGAACTCCTTCATTTTCTTCCTTAAAAGCACTGCTCCAGGTTCATCTCTACTATGGTGCCTTATTTGGCTTATTCAAGTCAGGCCAGCATCTGCTGTAATCCTAATATTCACTGGAGTTAATTCACACCAGGTAGTATTTACTGAGTACTTGTTGTAGGCCCGACTGTGTTTATAAGCATTACCTTGTTTAATCTACACAACAACCCGAGAGGTTGGAACTGTTAACCCATTTACAGATGAAGAGACCTAGACTTAACAAGGTGAAATAATTTGCCAAAGATACCAAAGCAAGTAAGGGGGACTGGGGCAGATCGTGCAGGATTTAGAGAGGCTCCTTGGGACGTCAGTTTATAGTGGGCAGGCACAGCATTGGCAGAGGACAGTTTGTAGCACTCTCCCTCTGTCTCTCTGCAATGGAATCTACGATGTATCTTTTTCATAAAAGGTGGCAGGGTGGGAGAGAGGGACATCCTACAGTGCAATAGCCTGCCTATGGATGGGTGAGCTGCTCAGCCCTGGAAGTGTTCAAGCAGAGGCCGGATGGCCATCTACAGGGAATTCCTGCCCTGGCAGGGAGTTAGACTGCATGACAAGGTCTAGAGCTTTTTCTTTTCTTTTTTAAGATTTTATTTATCTATCTTTAGAGGGTAAGGGAAGGAGAGAGGGAGAGGAATACCAATGTATGGTTGCCTCTCATGAATCCCCTGCTGGGAACTGGCCTGCAACCCAGGCATGTGTCCTGACTGGGAATCGAACAGCGGTCCTTTGGTTCGCAGGCCTGCGCTCAATCCACTGAGCTACACCAGCCAGGGCAGGGCTTTTTCTAATTCTGAGTTTCTGTGATCTCATGATGTAATTAAAGTCCAAGGGGTTCAAGATAAAATGCTGTCAGTTTGTCGATTATGTATCTATTCATTTTCTATCTAGGATAAGGCCATGTGTGTGGGTCCACAAATGTCTAAAACAGGGTCATTCCCCTCAAATTGCATATGACTCTAATGCAAAGGACATGAGATACTATCTGAATGAAACAGTGTAAAATATAGAAGACTGTATAATTCAGAGCTAAATTGGATTGTGCAGATTCTAAGTACAGTAAGCATTTAGGTTGGGGTAAACCAGATATGTGTGTTGTACTTTAGGAAGGCAAATTTCAAGTATTCAGAGAAAATGAATGTTCACATCTGAGGGAAGATAGCTTAAGGGTTCGCCCAAATGAGACACTCAGAAACAGTTTTCTGGTAATTTAACCCAAAATGATCTTATGAAAAACAGGCCACACAGGAACCACTTTGAGGAGCTCAGATATGTGTAAGACAGAAAGGGAACCACATATCCTAGGTTTACTGTAAAGAGAGGTGCAGTCCCGTCCAAAATCTAATACCTCATCAGTACAACCCACAGGTAGCAGGTGCTTTGCTCAAGGTCGGCTTATGCACAGCTCTCCATCCTGGTTTTGTAGGTGAGGATAAAAGCTGGGATGGGTCCAGCTCTTCTGGGCCCAGCTCCCCTCTGCTTTTCACTCTACCACCCCACTTCTCCTCAGCATGAAATGTGCCAAGTTCATTTTTCCCAGACACAGGGAAAGAAAGCCAGAGAAACAGGAAGGCCCTGTCTATTACCACATAACAGTGAGGAAGTCGAAGAACTCAGGGTCTGCGTTTGCATCGATGAAGAGTGATGCCCAACTGGAAAGGGTGTAACAATCACCCTTGTTCCAGTTTGTCCATCAGCCAGCTGTGCAACAGACACATGACTTGCCTTTGTTCTTTAGTTTCCTCATTGATAAAAATGGGCCCGTAGTGCTTGGCCTGCCTGTTGCATTATGTTCTCATAGCACCAAATGAGATAATGTAAGTTTACACTCTTTAACAACCCTTAACTATTGAATATATGTGAAGAATTATTTTTCAACAGAGCCTATATTAAAGCTTTGTGAATTCTACTTGTAAATGTATTAAGTAGGTTATAATACCCCCTCCTTTTTTTCTGTTGATAACGCATGGAAACTCTTGCTAATTATTTTGTCAGCTCTGTTATATGGTAATTATAATGATGATGAAGGCCCCAAAGCATAATGGTTAGAACATGGGCTTTGGAACAAGACTGCCTGGATTTGAATTCTGGCTCCACCTCCATTCAGTGGCAGTTTATTTTGGGGCAAGTTACTTAACTTTATATAAGTTCTTTATATATTTTGGGTGTTAACGCCTTATCAGATGTATTGTTGGAGAATAAGTTCTCCCGTTCAGTGGGTTATCTTTTCCTTTTGTTGATGGTTTCCTTTGCTGTGCAAAAACTTTTAAGTTTGATATAGTCCCATTTTTCTTTTGTTTCCTTTGCCCTAGGCGATATATCAGAAAAAACATAGCTTATGAGAAATGTCCAAGATTTTACTGCCTGTGTTTTCGTTTAGGATTTTTATGGTTTTGAGTCTCTACTTTTAAGTCTTTAATACATTTTGGTTCAGACAAGATCCGGCACCTTCAGGGTGGTATGGTTGTAGACAGTCTTTAATCCATTTTGAATTTATTCTTGTGTGTGGTGTAAGAAGGTGGTCTAGTTTCTTTCTCTCTCTCTCTTTTTTTTTTTGCATGTTATCTGTCCAATTTTCCCAACATCATTTATTGAATAGACTGTCTTTACCCCATGGTATGTGCTTGCCTCATTTGTCAAATATTAATTGACCATAAGATGTGGGTTTAGTTTTCCTAAAGCCTTTATCACAATATTCTGTATTTCATCTAATCTAAGAGGTCATTGATTGTAAAATACCATTATTTTACATACCACTAAGAAAGCAAAAAATGCTGCCAGTTAAACTGACACATCATCAATTATAAGACACATCCCAACCTCAGAGATGTTAAAATGTGAAAATGTATGCTTCAGAATTGATGACATATGGTAGTTCTTTGTGAATGTTTCTGAGTCACACCTTCCCACTGGATGGTAATTTTTTTGAAGACAGGAAGGGATTGTGATTTATGCATCTTGTATCTCTTAGTGCCTAGCACCTCAGAGACTTTCAATAAATATCTGATTTATTGGAAATAGTTATATTTTAATAAAGGACTGATTTTTCAGAGATGTGTGCATTTACTAGCCCTCACACATTCTCTCAGGTTGTCTAGACTTTATGGTATTATTAGGAGAATTAGTGCCCTCAACTGTGGACCCTTTGAATCACATCTAGCGTCTGATTTCTGGACAAGTGGAAACTGGGACACAGAGCTAGCTGCCTAGTGGATGTGATTGAATGGGCTGCCAGAGTGTGGTGATTGAATGGAATTTGCAACCAAAGGCAATTCTTAGCCATTATTTTTTTCCCTTATCCACAAATAGTGTTTTATAATGGAAATAAAGTTTGCTTTCCTGGCCATTAGCAGACCTCATCATTTTAGTTGCTAATTGTCCTTTTGTCTTGTCTCCTGTTTAGTATATATGACCTCGCTTTTAAGCCTGATGGAACCCAACTGATTTTGGCTGCAGGAAACAGATTACTGGTAGGATTTTGTCTGAGTTTCCTTTTTAAGTGCTTTTTTCCCTTTCCTTCTTGTAAGTACTCTGAAATTTGACCCCCCCTTTTTTTTGAGATAAAAAAGGCAAGGGCGGAAAAACCAGTCATTACTTTTTAATAGGGAAGGAAATAGGCTATTTAAAACAGGTAAGTAAACTGTCTATCAGATAGGAACCTGTGAACAATACCTCCTTTGGAGTCATTAATCTTTCCGTTTTTACTTTGAGGCACCCATGAAAAGTTGAAAACAATGAATCAAAATGTCTTTGAAACTGGACTAGTGTCAGTTCACATTTTGTCCCCCCTGAAAAATTCAAGCAACAGGATTGAAGGGGCTTCCTCAATGAGAGGCCAGACAGCCTGACCCCAACTTTTAGGCACTGGCCCACCTAAACAGCTCCATATGGATGCTGTGCCATTTTTCATATTTTCAAAGAATATAAGCTCCCTCTGGAACCTATCCCAGTGCATAAAAGGAATTTTCGGAGAACTCTTTATGTTTGACCTGAAAACCTTTGTATGATGTCTCCTTCCTTCTGCGTAAGTTGACTTCCTCTCGCTCTGTTGTCTCTAGATATGCAGACTGACTGATCTCCATTCTTTTGTGGTAACTACATAATCTTAAAGTCATGGTAAATTGTTCTGCAGACTTCTTTTCCCCAGGGTAAACAGTCCAAATCCTTTTAGTTATTTTTTCCATGGGTTATTTTTTCCCAACACTAATCATTTTTGGAGAGGCTTGCCTTGATTCCTCAGAGGCATTTTTTAAAAATTTCTGCATATTTATAGGTGTTACACAGCTGTAAAATATCCTAAATTCCCATTACATCTGAATTTTATGATACTCACTTTGATTTGCAAACCTGGAGCACAGATCTGTGACTTTCAAACTCTTGGTAGCAAATAAGAAACATCCTCTATAATGTTGCACTAAAATTTAATTGTGTTGTAGGTTGCTCTTCATATGTGCTGGCTTTATTTGGGTGGGCCTGGTTTGATTGGCAATATATCCAAACTCATGTAAGAATGAGTGAAGTTTATGGAGAAGTTACACATAGTAAATTTTTGTTTATCAAGGATTAATGATATGTTCCTGGTAATAAAATGCATAGAATTGAGACCTCTACTTCTTGGGTTTACCAACATTGTCACATTCTTCTTGGTTTCTCAGTGCAGTTTTTACTTGATATACATTTAGAATATTGACAAATATTTTGTTATAAAAACAAAAATAGCAGCAGCAACCTGTAGGAATTCTAATTAATGAATGCCATGTGGATAATCTGTACTTTTATCCCCCTTTTGCCAGGTTTATGACACCTCTGATGGCACTTTACTTCAGCCCCTAAAGGGACACAAAGATACTGTGTACTGTGTGGCGTATGCAAAGGATGGTAAGAGGCTGCTCTGGGTTTACAGGCTCTGAAATTGCTTCATAACTTTTCATTTTTCTCCTTGGTCATGATCATGAATTGAATTCTTTTCAGTAAGCTGAAGTACAACTTGCAGAAGATAGTTAAGTCTCTTAGACTTCATTTTTTATTTTATTTTTTAAATTGTTGTTCTCTTGCAATTGTCTTAATATTCCCCCATTTCTCTCCCCTGCCCTGCCTACTTCCCCTATCCCACTCCCACAGTCAGTCCCCACCCTGTTGTCCATGTCCAAGGGTCCCTTATACATGTTCCTCAACTAGACCATCCTCTGTCTATTCCTCGTTACCCTCTTAGACTTTATTTTAACCATTCAATTCAACAAGTATTTATTGAGAGCCATCTTTATGCTGGGCACTGTTCTGGTTGCTTGAGATACTTCAGAAAACGAAACAGACAAAGGTCCCTGCCCTTATGGGGCTTATATCCATGGGAGAGGGGAAGGAAGAAAAGAGAGTATGAGGAATGATATACACTAAACATAGTAAATAGATAAATTAAACTGTGTTGGAAGATGATAGGTGTTAGAGAAGACGAAAAAGCAGGTCAGAATAAGGGGATTCAGAGTGTTGGCAGTGAGATTCTGACTGTGGGCATTTGGGGGAAGAGAATTCCTTTCCGAGGGAAGAGCCATTACAAAGGTCTCAGGCGGAAGTGCCCCTTTAGGGGCTGGGGCAGCAGGGATCGGAGAGGGCAGTAGGAGATGAGGGTAGAAGAGTAACCGGCATGGGGTGGGCCAGGTCGTGTTGGCTGTTGTAAGGACTTTGGCTTTGATTCTCAGCGAAAATAGGGAACCACTAAAGAGTTCTGAGCAGAGGTGGGATCTGATCTGACTTGCATTTTAAAAAGGTCTTTCCTGCTGTTGTAAACAACCTTCAAGGAGAGAGGGTTGGGGCAGGGAGATGAGCGAGGATGCATCATCCAGGCAAGTTTTATAACACAGGTGATGGGGGCTCCGACCTCTGGGAGCGGAGGAAATGGTGAGAAGTGGCCAGACTCTGGATATAGTTTGAAAGTGAAGCCCAATAGATCAGATGTGGGGTGTGAAGAAAGAAGTCAGGGGTGATGCCAAGGTTTTTGACCTGAGAGACTGGAAGGATGAAGTTGTCCTCTACTGGGATGGAGAAGGCTGCAGGTGAGAAACTTACAGTGAAAGATCAGGAGCTCAGTTTCGGACATGTTGAAGTTGGTGCTGTAATTTGGTACTGTAAGAGAATGGGGAGGGAATTGCCAGAATATTACATTAGAGGGTTGTCAGGTGGGCAAGGGGAGTTGGGACCAGGGACACAGATGGGGCATGGTGGGAAGGTAGATTATGTCACTGCATGTGCTGGCACATAGGGGCATGTGGTAGTAGGATTCCAATGGAAATTCTGCTCCATTCTTGCAGCAAAATAAGAAGCAAAATCAGCTAAGAGTGAGGATGAGAAAGGAGGTGTGAGAGAGTTGAGAAGAAAGGGAAAATAAAATGGACTTGGGAAGCATGGTGAGATTCCCTGGTGACTTGAAGGGCCTACTTGAAGCTGATGATCATGAATTGAAAGTGAGATCAGTTGGTTTGACTGTCTCTTTCTCCACCACTTCGAGCTGCATAGATGTGAGGGTGGAGAAGGTGGAGAGTTGGGTTTAACTGAATGGTAGATGTGTAAGCACCTCTGAAAATGAAGTAAGAGTGTAAGGGAGTGGAGGATGTATGCAAAGCAGGGATTATTTTCATTGGCCTTGAACTTGTCAGCTGAGTAAGGACAGGTAAGAGGACTGCAAGGGTTGAGGGGCAGTGGAAAGGTGGCAGGTTCTCATGGGGCTGAAGGATTGTTGGAATTGGGGTACAAGGTGGGATGAGAAAGAGGAGAGGTGGTGGTCAGAGAATGGGTGCAAGAAATTGATATTGAGATAAAAATAGATCCGTGCTACTCACAGCATGGGATTAGTGGAAAGAACACAGGTTTTGGAATGAGATGGCTCCAAGTTCCAACCCCAAAATCTCTGTGAGTTTGAGGTGGTTATTGAATCTCTCTGAGTCTCAATTCCCTCGTGTGTCAACTGAATATAGTATTGAAGGTAACATTCTATGACCACCACTGAGAAGTCGCAGAAGTAGAGTGTTACAGTGCGTGAATGAACCTGGGAGGTCATTCAGGCTCCAGGCTTTTAACTTCTTTTGGATGACGACCTCTGAGGATCCAATGAAAGCTATAGACCCCTTTCTAGAAAAATGCATACTTCATATACATGTACAATTTTTGCATATAGTTTAGTCTGATCTAGGCCTATCTCTTCAATTTAGACCTACACGAAGACCTAGAGAAGTTAATGACTTGCTAAGGTCATGCAGCAAGTTAGTGGCAAAGAGAGCACTAATTTCTTGCCTTGCAGTCAGGTGTGCTATGCCGCGGTAGTCATGTTTTTTTATGTGTATGAGTTCAAGTTCAGAGTAATACTGTTGGGAGACCTGTGGGACCTCTGGAGTTTATAAGCTTCAGGACTCTTGGGCCTGCAACACCATTAAGGCTTTTGAGGATTTTAGAGTGTGACCTGCTGTCAGTGGCATTTGTCAGCACTTTGCAGAGTCCTGTCACACATTATCTCATTTGATCCTCCCGATAGACCTCTGAAGCAGACTGGAAAGGGATGCTCAGCATCTCTCACAGGTGAGAAAACAGGCTTGGAGCAATTACAGGTACCAGGCAGAGCTGGGCCTGACCAGGTCCTGCAACTGCAGAGCCCTTGTTCTTTGTAGTTCATCATGGTGCCTCTTCATGACACCTACATAGCGATTAAGAAGTCTCTTGATCCCTCCTTTTCCTCTTAGATCTGGAAATGGAAATTCCCTGAATTACGGTTTTGCTCTTTAAATCTGCTTGTTTCTGATTTCCCTCTTAAGTTTGAATAAGTATTTAATAAGCAACCGTGATCCAGAGGTTTATAAGAACTGGTTTTTGTTGTTGTTGTTCAAGAAAAACAATATGAGTCAATGTGAAGGAATAATACTACTAATAATAGCTAATTATATGTAGCATTGATTCTAATCCAGGCACTTTCCTAAACCCTTTAATCTCATTTACTGTTCACAAGTATTTACTGTGAAGTAAATACTATTGTTGCATTTGTTTATCAAATGAGGAAATGAAACAGATATTCAGAGGCTTGTTCCAGGTCCTGCACCTGGTAAGTGACATCACTGGGAATTCCAACGCAGACTCTGAGCATGTAGCTCACCCTCTTCATCACCCACTGCCTGCAAGGATGGGGGAGAAGTGACAGAAATAATCACACATGAGAGCAGCTTCTGTTATTTAGTATTTGCAGCAGTGTCATACCCCCCATATCTATAGTTCCAGCCACTGTGAAAGGTCTTATCTGAGCTGACCCCCACAAAGAGCCTCTGAAGAAGGTATTATGATTATCCCTTTATGTTTCAGATAATGAGGCTCAGAGAACAGTGACTTGCTCAAGGTCAACTTCCAGTTGCCCTAAGAATAAAGTCTAGAAATTTTTCACTGACTTTTTTTTTAAGTAGGTGTACAAAATCTAGCCTGTGCTTACTCCTTAATCATTATCATTCACTGGAGTAGGTGAAGGTTTGCTGCTGTTCGTAGCTGTGATACCCTGCTCTACTTTAAGCACTGCAAACTTGTAACGGTGTAATTAATAATTACCTGTTATATATGGCCTCTCTCCAGTACATTCTTTTATAAAGTCCAAGTAGCCGTGAAAATGAAAATCTCATCTGTCACTCTTTTGCTTAAAGCCTTCCTTTGGGATACAGAGCAGCATCTTAACTATGGCCCTGAAGCCCCTGGAGATCCTTCCCCTATCCACCTTACCCCTTGCTCTTGGTGTTCCATGCTGGCTGCTTCTCAGCCCCTTAGACATGCCAGGCTTTTCCTGCCTCGGGGTCTTTGTACATCTGTTGTATCCATGGGGATGGCTCTTTCTCCTCTCTTTGTACCTTGCTAAGGTTTGCTCAACCTTTAGGTCTCAGCTGGAGGATCTTATCCTCAGAGAAGTCTTTCCTCATTTAAATTAGGTGCCTCAAATTATTATCTTTCATAGGTCCCATTTCTTTTGTTACCATATTGTATTTGTTTTTTTTACATATTTTATTTTATTTTTCTTTAGAGGCGAAGGGAAGGAGAGAGGGAGAGAAATATCAATGTATAGTTGCCTCTTGTGCGCCCCCTGCTGGGAACTGACCTGCAACCCAGGCATGTGCCCTGACTGGGAATCGAACCGCAATCCTTTGGTTTGCAGGCCTGCACTCAATCCACTGAGCTACACCAGCCAGGGCACCATATTGTATTTGTATTGGATTAATTTAATTTAATGCTTACTTTTCCCACTACACTAAACTTTGCGAAGGTAGGATTATGTGTGCTTTAATCACTACTTGATCCTTAGCACAGAACATGAATCCTAGCGGATAGTAGGCCCTCAGTACATCTTTGTTTACTCAGTGCCAGAGAGACCAGGATTTGAACCCAAAATTCCTGACTCCAAACTACTTCTGCCCAGTTCTGAGAAGGAGTAGAGAAGCAGCTGATACTAATTAGATACCTTAAAGAACCAGTTTTCTAAGAAGTACTCTGGGAAATGCTGATTTAAAATAAATGTGAGGATTTTCTTTTTAAAAATCTTTTTAGGCAAGCGCTTTGCTTCTGGATCAGCTGACAAAAGCGTTATTATCTGGACATCAAAATTGGAAGGCATTCTGAAGTATACGTAAGTAACCATTTAGATGTACAGCATTATTTGACTGTTATCTTACTGAACAACTGTAGCAATTGAACTTGAAATGAAGTTATGGGGGTACATGCTGGTATAGGAAGTTTGGGTAGTGAATAGGTAAATGAACATTTCTTGAGCACTACTAGCTTAGCCAGCGCTGGGCTAAGTGCTTTCATAGAACTAAGTGTAGTGAATCTGACATCACAGATTCTACCCTGCCTCAACTTGCCCTCTTTCAGTGGCCTTACTTCTCAGGGAATGGCCTCACATCCACCAGTGGCAACGGGGAAATTGGGGGTTGGTGTGCTCCAGAGTTCTCTCCCTGCAGAGGCTCTGCTCGTGGTCTTCTCTGCTCCCCTGCGTGGTTTTCCCTTCTCACTGCAGCTGTCGGACTCAAATGCTGTTTCTTGTGAAGCCTTTCCTGCCCCTCTAGACCTGGTCAGCTTTCTTTGGTGGCATTTCTCATAGTTGTAGTTTTACATTTATTCTGGTGATCGAGTGATATCTCCCATCAGCCTGGAGCTCCAGGAGGGCAGACACTGCATCTGTTTTTGCTTAACCCATGTCCCTGATACGACAATGCCTGGCCTGTAGTAGGTACCCAACAAATGATTTTTTTTCTTTTAATTGTGGTAAAATACATGTAACACAAAATTTACTGTCTTAACCATTTTTAAGTGTATAGTTTAGTAGTGTTAAGTATATTGATGTTGTTGTGCAATCAATATCTAGAACCCTTTTCATTTTGCAAAACCAAAACTCCGTACCCATTAAACAGCAGCTCCCGTTTCCCCTCCCCCAGCCCTTGGCATCCACCATCCTACTTTTTGTGTCTATGAATTTGACTATTTTAGGAACCTCATATAAGTGGAATCATACAGTATTTGTCCTCTTGTGACTGGTTTATTTTACTTAGCCTAATCTCTTAAAGGTTTACTCATGTTGTTGCATGTGTCAAAATTCTCTTCCTTTTTAAGGCTGAATGATATTTTTTTAAAGTTTTTTTTAAAAGATTTTATTTATTTATTTTTTTAGAGAAGAGAAGGGAGGGAGGAAGAAGGAGAGAAACATCAGTGTGTGGTTGCCTCTCACATGCTCCCTACTGGGGTTCTGGCCCACAACCCAGGCATGTGCCCTAGATGGGAATCGAACCAACAATCCTTTGGTTCACATGCTGGTGCTCAACCACCAAGCCACATGAGCCAGAGCTTAAGGCTGAATAATATTAAGGCTAAATAGTGTGTATTTAGACCATGTTTTCTTTATCCATTTATTGGTTGTCAGTGGACACTTGGGTTGCTTCCACTTCTTGGCTATTTGGAATAATGCTGCTATGGACTTGGGTATATCACCAAACAACTTTTGAATGAATGAATGAAGCTGTGAGTAAAGTGTTACCTGGAAGTGGAGGAATAAAACTGAGTCTGAGATGCAGTGTGTGGTATATGACTCGCTCACCTTTCATTGTCGTCTAAGGATTTGCCATGCTTCAAGATCTTAGCCTGTGATGCCTTCATTGCAGCTCCATCTTGTATTTCTAGGCCTCCACAAAACAATGAGAGTAACGGCCATTAATAAAGTACTTCCTATGCAGCAGGCACTGGACTAAGTGCTTTACATCATTATCTTATCAGCTCACAAACCGGAGGTGTCCGGCACACCAGTCCTAGAGGAGGTGGCGTTTAAGCTAGGCCAGGCTGATGGGTGGGTAATGTTTAAGAGATAAAATGGGGTGAGGGGCAATCCAGGGGAAGGAAAATTAATTCCTGTGCTTTTTTTGTTGGTCACTTGCATAAGAGCTTGTGGTATGTAGTTAGAGAGGCTGTGGTTTGTGGTTTGCTGCATAACGATCTATAATTGTTTACTTCCTAGGCACAATGATTCTATCCAGTGTGTCTCCTACAATCCTGTTACCCACCAGCTTGCATCTTGTTCCTCCAGTGACTTTGGTAGGTTTCCAACATCTTGTCCTCGAATAACTGTATATCTGGGTGAAAAATGAAATTCATCCAGAATGAGGTGGTTTTGTCCTGAGAGAGTTAATGATATTTCTCTCCCTTCAATGTCTGGGGGCTTGAGGAGGTGAGGAAACAATAGTTATTCTTTAAATTGTGTAGAAACTAAGAGAGTGGGTGATGACATTGAGTCTGGGAAGAAATCTGGGAACAGTAAAGCTCCCTTCCCCTCCCAGGGAACGGAGATGGTAAGAAGGATGGGAGGACACAAGCATAACTCGGTATTGTCACCTCTGGGAAGCCTTCCCTGCCTCACCCTGGCGGGGACAGTTCAGTTGTTCCCCACCTCCGTGTATGTGTGAAATTCCTCACCATTTTGACTGTGCTTCCTGTGCAGTATGTCACTGTTACCACTGGTGTGGAAGCTGTAGCTGTGCTCCCTGAGGGGACGGATGCCTTGAGGCATTCACCCTGGCCCCACACAGGGCACTGACATGGAGCTGGCACAGAAGAGGGGTCAGTGTAATGTCCATCGAGGCAGGGAGGGAAAGTGAGCATTGGCTTGTAGGTTATCTCTCTTCAAGGCCACTTCTGGCTTTTAGCTCATCATTTTGTTTTCCTTGCTAAGAGACAGTGGGTACAACAGAATGGCCATTAGGGAGGAGTCAGAGATCTAATCCCTGTCGGTGTTTCACTTTCCTCATCTACATGAACATGTCCTCACCATTCTATCTCACTGGTAGAATTCTGAAGTTCAGAAGAGAGAATATATAAATAAAAGGGGAAAGGACTTTCATTCATTAATAAAATATAAGTCTTTTCTCCATGTGAGGCACTGGTCTGTGTGCTTACTTTTGGGATTAAAAAGACAAAAATAGAATCCCTACCATCAAAGAACTTGCGGTCAGGGTAGGAGGGGAGGCAGAATTTGTAAAGATGTAATAGTAATAATAGTGCTAGTTGAATGTGTGTGATGTGCTTGCTAGGCACTGTGCTAAGGGTTAAAAGTAAATTTCTGTTTGAGCTCTATGACAACCCCTGAGGTCAGGTTATTATTCTCATTCTCGCTCCACCGATGAAAAAGAATTGGGGCTTAGAGCAAGCAGTTCACTGGAGGTCACCCAGCTGGTAAGTGGTAGAACCAGGGCTTGGACTGGGGCCATGTGATTACATGCCGAACCTGCTCTGGTAAACACTGCTGAGGGAGGGCCAGGAGGGCGGGGTTTCTTTCAGCTAGAGGCTCTGCGCAGGCTCAGTGGAGCACAGATAATATGCACACAGGTGGAAATGTCTGGGGGAAGTATTCCGGACTGGGGAAAAAGTAATTTGTTTGATGTTGCACCTTGCTATATAAATATATTTTTGCACCATATTTACTTGCTTGGTTATGCTTTATGACTCAGGCAAAGGGTAAAATTTGCTTATCTTGCCTAAACATACGGCTGTTGTACGGCCCTGAGCTAGAGTACCTGGGGACAGGAAGGAGCAAGCGGAAGGTGACCAGTGTGCCATGGACAAGGCACAGCTCGTTTAGGGTCATGCGCTGTGCATGAGGCCTGGGAGAGGAAATCGGATTCCCAGAAAGCATCATTCATTACTTTGACTGCTAAGATGTACTCTGGTTGGAATGTAACAGTGACTTACACTGAAGTTACCATTTCTTTAAGTAAAACACCTGAAAAGTTGGCTAGAAATTCACCACTCTGTATCTTCCTTTTTTTTCTTTTTCTTTTGAAATAATTATAGATTCACAGTAAGTTGAAAAGATAATGGAGAAGTCCTGTGTACCTTTCATCCGGTTTCCCCCATGGATATATCCTATGCAATTATTGTATAATACCAAAACCGGGAGGCTGGGTCCGGTGCAATCTGTGTGTGTAGTTCTGTCATTTCATCACCTGTGTAGATTACCATCACCACAGAGATGCTCCTTACCATCATCTGCCCCCCCGACTTCCTATTATCCTTATCATCTAGTACCTGGTAATTATTAATCTGTTTTCCATTTCTGTAGAATTTAGTCATTTCAAGAATTTATAAAATGGAATCATATGGTATGTGACCTATTGAGATTGGCTTTTGGCTTTTTTCACTTAGCCATAAATCCCTAGAGATTGTAAATTGTGTGTGTATCAATCATCTGTTCCTTTTTTATTGCTGAGGGATATTCCAGCCAATCTATCTTTTTTTTTTTTTTTATATTACTTTGCATTGAAGGCTTGTGGTCTCCTGAACAGAAGTCTGTCTCCAAGCACAAAGCCAGCAGCAAGATCACCTGTTGTAGGTAAGTTAGGGACAGCTCTGAAAGTAGGCTTTGTGTTTCCTCCTCTTCCAAACAATCTCAAAATCCTTCACGTAGTAGAGAAGGTCTGTGTTAGCTAGTGGGTTTGGGCTTCTGTATTTCCTCTTCTTGTCTCCATGGTGGGAAGGACTTGTGCCTGCCTTTGATCATCAAGCAAAGGAAAAACTATAAATTGTCTAGCTACAGACCTCCTCAGCCTGCAGCTGTCCTCAGTGGAGACTCCGCGGCCATGCAAGTTTGTCCTGTCCAGGCAGCGTGTGCACTAGAGAAAGCACAGACTTTGGTGCTAGACTGGGATTCAAATCCAGATGGATCACTGACGGGCTCTGTAGCCTTAGGAAAATTACAACAAATCTCTCTGAGCTGGAGCCTCAGGTTTCTCATCTGACGATACTGGATAAAAGTACTGATTTGATAGGGCTTTCATGAAATACACACAAACTAATGAATCTAAAAGCATGCCACACAGTGCCTGGTATACAGAAGACACGATAAATGGTAGCTATTCTCACTGTTCAGCTTCTGAGTGTAGCCTTTCTTTCATTCAACATCTGTTAAGCACCTGTTCTAGAGGCTGGGAATATACCAAGATACAGCATTTGTTCTTAAGGAGCCCTTGAAGTGGGAGGGTGTTGAAGTGGTGAGTGGGGAACGGAGGCTGACCCGGCGACGCAGGCACAAGCTGAGGGCTGTTGTGGAGGTCTGTACCAAGAGACGTGAGAGCTCAGGAAGAGGCGCTGCTGCCTTCACATCCCTCTGTCGATTCCAGAAGTAAATGGCATGTGAAGTCTGGTCCTCTAATTTTTATATCATGACCGGGATGACCCTGGTAGTTACTGCCTCATTAGACTCTGTCTCCACCAAGGCACCATCCTCACTGGCTTTACTTTCTGTGTGTTCTTTTCCCTCTCTCTGTGCCGTTTGCTGCCTATGTCAACAGCTGGACAAATGATGGTCAGTACCTGGCTCTGGGGATGTTCAATGGAATAATCAGCATACGGAACAAAAATGGCGAGGAAAAAGTGAAGATCGAGCGGCCAGGGGGCTCCCTCTCCCCAATATGGTCCATCTGCTGGAACCCTTCCAGGTGCTCTTACAGCTGTACTCCTTTGAGGGCCAACGCTGTTAGGAAGGAGGCCTTGTTTAGCAGACCGACTTCTTTCTGACTCCACAAGGTCTCTCCTTGCATTCAAAGGCTTCTCACCCCGTTTGGCTGATCTGTTTTAAAACCTGTTCTATTTGATTGGAATTTTTTAGGAGCCCATCTTGTGTTTTGGAATGAATCCCAGAGATTTAGCTAAGCAGATGAGCTATCTAGGCCAGCTCAAAATGTGTCTGTGTGCGCATGAACACATGCGACACAGAAGGGCCATTTTCTTATGAATTAATAGTTCACCCCTTGCCGTGCTTTATTTTGGTCTTTTTCCTTTTTTATTTTTTTCCTCCAACTTGGGCAGAACATGCGCCCACCCTATAATACATAGCTTTTTCATGAGTCTTTTTTGTTACCCTTGCCAAAAAAAGTCTAAATTAAGTGTACAAGTGTCCCCAAATCCCACAAACAATTGGCATCTACCTTCTCAAACCTTACACACACTCTCTCCTCTGCCGGTGTCACTTTGAGGGACTAATATATTTACATGCTCTGTGTGTGATCCTGTGATGTCAAACCATCGATATCTCCCACAGAGTCCTCTGAAGGTAAATTAAAGGACTTAATTGCTTACCAGCCCAATGTCACTGTACAGGTGGTGCCTGTGTGATTCAGAAGGTTGTTTAATTTCACTCCCTTTTCTACACCAGATTATGCTGTTCCCTGAATAATTTTGTCCAGCCCAGAGCTGTACCATGCCTGTCTAATGCCTTCAAAGGCCATTAGCCTACCCCAGAGTTCCTGCTCTTTGATTTTGTGGCCACATATGACTTTGTGGCTTCAGGGTACCATTTTTAATTCATGAGAAGCAGGATGCCCAGTTTACCTTGTTGCTGTCCTCTTCCGGCAGGGTTCAGGGGCTTCTTGACAGGTTTTGAAATGATGGCTTTAGTGTAGTTCTAGGCATCGTGATTGTGAACCACCACTTACTGTCTACAGCCGATGGGAGAGTTTCTGGATGAACAGAGAGAACGAGGATGCCGAGGAAGTCATTGTCAACAGATATTTTCAGGAACTCCCTGCCACTCTGAAGTCAGCAGTGTACGGTAGTCAGGGTAGTGAGGCAGAGGAGGAAGAGCCAGAGGAAGAGGACGACAGTCTCAGGGACGACAACTTGTGAGTGTGTCCCAAGGAGCCAGGACCCTCCTTGCAGGGGTCCAGGTCCCACTTCACTAAGCTCCTTTCTAAGAGGGATCCAGGTTGTTGTTGGTAAAACGTTCCTCCAACAAAGGGAAACACACCCTTTAAAACTTGTGTGTGGGTTATAAAATTTTCCTTTAAGAAACTTCAAGAAATACTGAAAAGTCTAAAGGAGAAAACAACGTTTTTGTAAAACCCCATTCTTTGAGGAAACCACTGTTAGCATTCTATTGTATTTCCCCTCAGTCTTTTAGTGTATTCATATAATTAACTAAATCATATTCTACTTTATTTTTTTCCACTTAACAGCATAGTAACATTTCTAGTAACATTGGAAGTCCTTTGCACAACATGATTTTGAATGCCTGCATAGTATGCGCCTGTATGGATGTACAATAATTCATCGAACACTTCCTCTGTTACTAGATACTTTTTTAGCCTGTTCCTACACTGTACCTTACCTTGTATTTTGGGGGATACATATCAGAGAAAAAGCCCTCAACATACCCATGATCCTCAGCCCCCAAATCCTGGCTGTCCAGGCAGTCTTTATTTCTGGAGCAGAAAAGCTGGGATAGCTAGGATATTCTGACTAACTAAAAGCAATCTGGCTTGGAACTATGTTCTGTGGTGCCTAGGCTTCTTTGGAAGAAGGAGGTGGGAGGTGGGGGATAAGAAAGGAAGAGGGGATGGGCATCAGGCCTCCATCTGTGTTTCAAACACAGTATCCTCTTTTGTTGCTTGACATCAGTTATATTTTGGTAGAGACCCACTGCCAAGGGGAAAAATGGGAAAAGGAAGTTGCAAACCACCAATCCAGTTCATGGGGCTGAACCCAGCTCAGAGGCATATGTGGCGTACCCAAGAGAGTTCGCTGCAGGCTGCAGGCTGGGCTCCCAGACTGTTTGGACTTCAGTGCCAGTCACACACACACACACACACACACACAAAGTTTACTTGCAGGTCCCTTCCTGTTAACATCGCTCTTGGTCTTTGTCTTGTTTTCCTTTAGTTGTGAATTAGTGCCTGTAGTATTTGCCACTTTGCCATTCTTGGCTGGGTTTTGTAGATAAGCCTGCATCATTCCTGGCCTCCATATCTAATGGTGCTGCCACGGTGCTCACAGGCCTTGGGCTTGGAAACGCTGGACTTAGTAAACAAAGAGGAGGCAATATTAGGTAGGTTGGGGCTGGGCGTCAAGGGCAGCAGAATATCTGTTTCTTAAATGAGGTTCCCAAGTAACTCGATCCCCAGCCTCAGCGGAGGAGGTTTCTCCTGCATGCTGGTCCTACAGCCCTGGTCCCAAGGCAGTGATCCTGATAGGGACTCGGTTTCCAAGACAGTTGTTGATCTTCAGAGAGCTCATTACTCTTTTTTATTAGATCCAGTCAGAAACCGTTTTGCCCCAGCTGTGAGAGAACCTAGTGTAGGTATTCATTTTCCCTCTTAAGGAGAGCAAACAGGGTTTCCGTTGTCCATTAAAAATATCAGATAATTCATACCTCCCCACAGCAAAAGATGTTTCTCCACCATTTCCCTGTATTTTATCATACATAAGAATAAAGCACTCTCGGATCTGCAGCCTTGCCCTTTCTTAGCGTTGCTCCACAGGAAGCTTTGAAATGAGGGGTTTAGCTTCTTCACTGTGGCAGTGTCTTGGCACCACAAGCTCGTGGTAGGGTGTTCCATGAAATAGCAGACCCCAGGAGGGCTGAAACGAGCCTCGCTTCGTCCTGTTGGACTGATGGATGGGTTGGCCCACGTTGCAACTTTCGGCCTCAGTAGTGCTGTACAACATTTGGCAGTCTGACAGGCTGGCCAGGGCTTTCTTTTTCCTGTTGTTTGTTAAAGCCTTAGGGCTAACTCATCAGCAGACTATGGCCCCACATAACCTCTTTTGTCTTCTGTTGATTAGAGAGGAACATAATGACATCCTGGCTATAGCTGATTGGGGGCAGAAACTTTCCTTCTACCAACTGAGTGGAAAACAGGTATGTAGCTCTGTATAAACCCAGTGGGAGACACAGTCACGATCATGCCTGTTACAGTTTTTTACTTTCTGAGATTGTATTCTTAGTCATTATAAATTGTTGTTGTTTGCTTCTATTTACTGAGCATTTGCTGTGATACCAAGCATTGTGCTCTGTGCTGTGCATACTTTATCTAATTTAATTCTGCTAAAACCCTGCGAGGTAGATGCTTTGATGACAAACTTTTTAGAAATGATAAGACTCAGAGCAGTGAAACAAGTATTATGCCTAAGGTTCCACACTGCGAGTAAATGGAAGCATCTGGGATTGAAACCCAGATTGGTCTGACTGTAAAGCCTTGATCTTAGTCATGACCCTGCCTTCCTGTAGTGCTTTATTCATCTTACCCACATTACTAAGCACCCACTTAGTCCAGCCCTTCACCTGTGGTAGGAGCCGTTAACATCGAGCTTTGGAAATTAATGCCTCTGCTCTGCCAGAGTTCACGGGCTGGTGGGGACCCCCTCCACAGCCAGCGGTCCCAGCGCAGCATGATACATGGCATGACAGAGAGCTGTGGCTGGAGAGCTACAGCGACACAGAAGAGGGTGACATCGTGCTTGGTGAAGATGGGGGGTTTTGCAGAGGTGACTCTGAGCAGGATAAGCAGGAGTTTGCAGGCAGAGGACATGGTTTCAGGCAGAGGAAATAGCATCTGCAGAGGCTGGGAAGGAGGAGAGTGCAGGGTCCGGCAAAAGTAACGCTTGTGTGAGTGTGGCTGGTAGGGTAATAACGTGGGGGTAATAATTATAGCTTTAACTTGAACATTTCACTTAAAATGTCATATGGTGTGCTTCATGTGATATTGTTATGTTACAGAATTCCATGCTTATATTTTGTAATAAAATATTTTGTAATAAAAAAAGGGGCATTGTTTGTGCCAGACCCTGTATGTGACAACTCAGGGAACAGTGACTGGATCCCAAGATTTGTGGAGAGACGGTGGCACTAGAAAGGAAGTTGGGGACAAGATTTTAGTGTGAGTAAGGAGTTTGGACATCATACACTATAGGAGCCATAGATTTAGGTAGGGAGCGACTTGGTCAGATTCCAGTTTCAAACGAATTCCTTGTTTGTCGGGAGGGTGGATTAAAATAAAGAGAGCCTAGTGATGGGAAACCTTTTAGTGGACTGGAGACACTGGGGATTAGGGCGGAGGTAGTGGGATGGCTACTTCCACAGCCAAGCTAAGAAGAAATGCAGCCATTTCGGTGGAGCCTTTTGTTTAACAGCATCCTTATTCCTCAGAACATAGCATGCCGGAAGTGGGGGTTCCAGGTATGTGTAGCATAGCTTTGGAGCCATTTCTTCTGCCTCATCTTACCATTGGTCATTTCTCTGTAGACAAGTAAAAATAAAGTTTGTGGATGATAAAGAATTTTCTCAGTTTCCTATGGCTGTTTTCTTAGAACCCTTACTTTAATGATCTGGCATCTAGTTTCTCTGGCCCTGTCTATTCATCCACTTAACATACGTCCATCATCACTTAATAAGTATTTGTTGACATATCTACTGTGCACTATGTACTGAGTGTGGATCTTAGAATTTCCCTGGAACAAATAACCACACTACACTGGGAGGGAGTGGGGTCTTGTTGCTATAGTGACAACAAAAAGGAGCTCCACGTGCTGGTGGGGGCCATGGGAAATACCTTGCATGTATGCAGCCCCGCAGTTCATGTCGTGGCCCCAAATTTCTGACCGATGAACAACCCCAGTCTGCTGCGAAGGTAACCCCCAACTTGTTTGGGACAGTAAAATTGCTTTCTTGGTGTATGTTTTAACTCTGAGAAGACTTAGAATTAAATAAGGCGTATGAAGTAAATCAAACCTACACTTCTGTGTTAGGCTTAGGCATAATTTGTGTATTTTTGGCATTTTAAGTATTTGTGGTATTTAAAGAGATCTGGCTTAATAATAGCTAGCATTGATTGAGTTTCAGGTATTATATAACTTTTTCTTTTTTAAAAAAATGTTCTATTTATTTTCTAGAGAGGGGAAGTGGGGGAGAAAGAGAGGGAGAGAAACATCAATGTATGGTTGCCTCTCACACATCCCAACTGGGGACCTGGCCTGCAACTCAGGCATGTGCCCTGACAGGGAATCCATCTGGTGACACTTTGCTTCACAGGCCTGCGCTCAGTCCACTGAGCCACACCAGCCAGGGCTATATAAACTCTTTACAAGGCTAATTCTTTTATTCCTGCCTTAAGACAACTTTGTGGGACCCTGGCTGGTGTGGTTCAGTGGGTTGAGTGTTGGCCTGCAAACCAAAGGGTCACTGGTTCGATTCCCAGTCAGGGCACATGCCTGGGTTGCAGGCCAGGTCCTCAGTGGCAGAGAGCGTAAGGGGCAAACCACACATTGATGTTTCTCTCCCACTGTTCCTCTCCCTTCCTCTCTATCTAAATATAAATAAATACAATCTTTTAAAAAAACAACTTTTGGGGATAGGTATTATTATTACCACTTTACGTATAAGAAGATTGAGGTATAGAGAGGTCCAGTAACTGCTCAAAGCCACACAGTTTAGTGAGTGACCAAACCTGGTCTGGAACCCAGGCAGACTGGAAGTAGAATCCATACTGGAATATTTATCAGCTTTATCTTGTGATGACCATTTAAACCTGTAACTACAGAGCAGTGAGAAAAGTGCTATGGGAGAGGAGATCACAGGCAATAGGAACACAGGTTAGGTGGGTCTAAATCAGGCATTGGTTGGAGCAGGGAGATTGGAGTATGTTTCCTGGAGGAAATGACAACTGGCAGAGAAGGAGAGGGAAAGGGCCTTCCTGGCTGGGGTTGGGGTGGTGTGGAGAATAGCACTTGTGAGGATGTGGAGGCCTAAAAGAGCATGATTACATGAGAAATTAGGAGAAGTTCATTTTGACTGAGGGAAGGATCCTGGGATCTGTGCTCACGAGCTTGACTTTTATCATAAAAGCTGAGGGTATATCATCAAAGGTGAAAAGACAACTTATAGAATGGTAGAACATTTTTAAAAAAGATATATCTGAGAAGGGACTTGTTTCTACAATATATAAAGAACCCCTACAACTCTATAATAAAAAGATAGCCCAGTTAAAAAATGGAAAAAGGATATGAATGGACTCAATAGACATTTCACCAAACAAAATATACATGTAGCCAATATACTTATTAAAAGATGTTCAATAGCATTAGCTACCAGGGAAATGCAAATTAAGTCACAGTGAGATACTACTTCACCCACTAGGGTTGAGAAATTGGGATCCTTAGACACTACTGGTAAGAATATAAAATGGTACGTCAATTTGAAAAAGTGTCAGTTCCTTAGAAGGTTAAACATAAAGTTACTATATGACCCAGCAATTCCACTCCTTGGAATACATATCCAAGAAAGAGTAAAACATATGTCCACACAAAAACTTGTATACAAATGCTCCTAGCGGCATTATTCATAATAGCCAGAAAGTAGTAATGGCCTTCAACTGATGATTATGTAAATAAGCTGTCATGTATTCATGTGATGGAATGTTATTCAGCAATGAAAAGGAATTAAATAGTGATACATGCTACAACACAGATGAGCCTATTGCAAAAGGCTCATATATTGTACAATTTCGTTTATATGAAATGTCTGACATAGGCAAATATATAGACACAGAAATTATGTTAGTGGTTGGCGGGGAATGCAAAGGGTGGGGGATTGTGACTGACTGCTAACAGGTACAGGATTTCTTTTTGGGGTAATGGAAATGTCCTGGAATTAGTGATAATGGTTGCATAACTCTAAATATATTAAAAGCCAATGAATTGTGCACTTTATTTATGAATTGTACACTTTATTTTTTTAATCAATAAGTTCTTTTTTTAAAGATTTTTTTTATTTATTTTAAATTCTTTTTTTTTTTTAGCTTTTATCTATTTGTTTATTTTAGAGGGGAAGAGAGGGAGAGAAACATCAATGTGTGGTTGCCTCTCATGCACCCCCAGCTGGGGACCTGGCCTGCAACCTAGGCATGTGCCCTGACTGGGATTGAACCAGTGGCCCTTTGATTCACAAGCTGGCACTCAGTCTACTGAGCCACACCAGCCACGGCCTGAATCATACCCTTTAAATGAGCAAATTTTATGGTGTGTGAATTACACCTCGATAAAGTTGTTATAAAGAGAAGTAGGATGAATGTAGTTTCAGAATAAAGGACAGTTTTTTTTAATTGAATAAATTTAGCTTTGTGAAATACAAAAAAAAAAAGTCAAACAACAGCAACAGCAACGAAAAACGAAGCTGAGGGGAACCATTGAAGCTTACCTAGTACTATGTGTGGAGAAGGGTCTATGGGAGAAAGAATATCCCCGGGTTTGGATTGGCTGAGGGGCTAAGACGCACAGTCCTAGAGTGATTCTGTGGGACAGGGTTGGGGGTGGGGGGGAGACAGTGCTGTCCCGGGCAGTCGCGGGTTTGACTGTGTGGAGGGGAGGAGTAAAGGATGCTCCAGAGGAGGCTGAGCTGTGTTCACAGTGGAATCACAGGAAATGAGGCTGGCCAGCTCTCCTCTGTCTTCCCAGCTGCCCCCATTAAAGTTGATAAGAAAAGCCCTGAACTGTTTTGCAATTATTATGGATTCAGAAGTTTTTCCTTTGATGTGTGTTCTCTTTCCTCAGATTGGGAAGGATCGGTCTCTGAACTTTGACCCCTGCTGTATCAGCTACTTTACTAAAGGGGAATACATTTTGCTGGGGGGGTCAGACAAGCAAGTATCCCTTTTCACCAAGGATGGAGTACGGCTTGGGACTGTTGGGGAGCAGAACTCCTGGGTGTGGACATGTAAAGTGAAACCTGATTCCAACTATGTGGTAAGAAGAGGACGTTCATTTTCTTGGGCCTTTGCCTGAGTAGGCACTGACTGAACATCAGGCATGCTATCCAGTCAGATCCTTGATGTTTATTCCTGACAGATGGGAGGGTAGACCCTTTTCCACAGAGAGCTGGGTGTTGACAACTCTTTCCCTGCAGGTGGTAGGCTGCCAGGATGGCACCATTTCCTTCTATCAGCTTATTTTCAGCACCGTCCACGGGCTCTACAAGGATCGGTATGCATACAGGGATAGCATGACTGATGTCATTGTGCAGCACCTGATCACTGAGCAGAAAGGTAAAAGACAGGTATAACCCCTCTGCCCTCCAGACACTGGGAAGCGGGGTAGGTTGAGAGGGCTGCTGACAGGGCAAGTGATGAAATGGTAGGCAGTGTTTCTCCTTGGTCTTTTGGAAACATGTTGGACCACTGGTTCTGTGTGTGTGTGTGTGTGAGAGAGAGAGAGAGAAGGGTGAGGAAACCATGTAGATGTCTTTGAGAATCTAATGAAAGCAAGAAACCATCTCTAAAAAAAAGACGGCACAGACTGACAAAATTTTACAGATAATTCCAGGGGATCACGGACTCCCTATCTGAAGGAGGATAATATGTAACAAGTCAGAGCCAGGGTGGTTGACCTGCATGGGTTTGTGGACCTGCATCCTGTCTGATCAGAGGCACTTCTCGGGGACTTCTCCTTCAGCTCCATCTCCACTTGCCTCCTGGCAAGGCCTTGGCCCAGAGACAAGCAGGGCCTGTGGGTCAGATCAGAGTTCCAGGCCTAGTGCAGGCAGCTCAAACTCAGGCTTTCCTCCTGTTCACCCAAGTGGTTGGGCTGGTTAAATAGGCCAAGAATCCACTTGTTTCAGTGTGTTCATATCCAGATGTACTGGCCACAGCACACTGCTGGAGGCCCATGCGTAGGGATTCTGGCTGGGAGTTGTCTTGCAGATTCAGATGACATCCTTTGGTCCCCATCTGGGAACACCTCTGTTCGAAGAGTCCAACTGTGAGGGTGAGGGTGTAGCCACTTGGGAAACTCCATAGCATTTCCTCTGGAGACATTTTCTCCACCTGCTCCGTAGTGAGTGTGAGAGCCTAGTGTGTACCAGAAACTAAACATAGTTCCCTGTTGTTAAGGGTGGTGTTTGGGAAGCAGCCAGAGGAATGGCCACTCAGGCGGGCTCCTGATCATCAGGGGCCATTAGTGCCATGCAGA
>PVKM010004322.1:0-52705 GCA_004027735.1 Carollia perspicillata
CGCGGCGGAGCGCCGGGGAGACGCGGCCGGCGCTCCTTGGGGAGGCAGGCGAAGACTTCTGCACCCTCAAAGTTCATCTGAGAACAGCCTGCAAACTTCTGGGCTGCAGCCCGAGCGCGGGGCGGCCGGAAGGCTCCCTGGCTACCGTGCCTCCCCCTGGACCTGCGCAGGGCTCCCGTGGGGGAGCGGGGGAGGCCGCGCCGACGCTCCCCCGCGTCCGCGCGGATCTGGGGGAGTGGGCAGAGGCGCCGGCGACCCCGACCAAACCCTCCCGTGCCTCACTCCGACGTTTACACCTGCCAGAGGCCCTAGGTGACTTAGAAGTCTAAACCAATTCCATCCCGACCTAGAAGGGATCCGAGTGAACTCGGCACAAAAAAGCACTAAGTACCAATCTAGATCCGCGAGAGTCGCAGCGAGGCCGGCGCCCCCTTCCTCGCCCGCCATCCCCGCCAGGGTCCCTCGCCGGCTCCTCTGAGCTCACCCGGAGCCCTTTACCTGAGCAGACAGCCTGAGAGAACGGAGCACAGGAGCCGAGTTGCGGCGCTGCCGAGACGCGGGCAGCGTCCGCAAAGGGGTCGGCGTGGAGGACAGGCTTGGGTTTCTAGGGGTCGCAGGCTGGAGACTCCGGGAGCTGCACACGGGCCATTCCGCCGCCGCGAGCGCAGAGAGCTGCGACCGCACTCCCGAGCCTGATCGTTCGCCTGTCACCTCGAGCTCTGCTTTAAAGTGGCTTCCGGTCGCTCGCGCTCCACAGCCCGGCCGCGGAGGTGGAGCCTGGGCCGCGGGGTGTGGGGTGGGGTGAGGGGGCCGGGCGCTCACTGGGTGCCGGGAAAGAAACCCGCCCCGCGTGCGCGCTCGCGAGGAGGCGCGCGGCGGCCGCGCGCTCCCGCGGGGGGGCGTGTCCTCCCGTGGGCCAGCTGGTGACCGGAGGGTCCTCCTCTAGGCGCCTCTGGAAGCGCGCGGCTGGGAACTGCTCTTCCCGTGGGGCGGGCTCCACCTGCCTGCGGGTAGCTGGAGGGTCACTTTGTTCCGAGAAAACCCAGGCACCCGAAGGAGGATGTGAAACGGAACGACCCGTTTCTGTGCGGTTGGCTTTGTTTACTTGCCTCCTCACAGACGCCTCCCGTCCCTGACGCCGCGAATCCCCAAGAGGAGGCAAATAGCTGCTATCGCCCCTGCGGCCAGACGGGGTCGCCCGCCCCGTACCGTACGGGCCGACCCAGCAGCACGCCCGGGTTGGTCGTCTGCCAAACGGGATCGCGGGCATCCCTCTTTCAGAGGAAACCTAGCTTTGGGGTTCTGACGATAAAATCGCGTACAGATATGTTCTAAAGCCCACAGACACCGTAGTGATTTATGGACTCACTACTTGTTGAGCGCCTATCGCGTGGCAGGCGTGCGCTAGGCTTAGGCTAGAACCCTGACCAGTCTCAAAACCCACCATGAAGCATGCAGACCACCACATACTCACCTCTAAAATCGACGGTCCGTGAGAATTCGCTATATTTCCTGGATCGTAAAATGCCTTTAGGGTAACTCCACATATTGGATAGTTTTTCAGTGATGGAGGAAGAAAAGGAGAAGTTCAAATAATCGCTATCTATGGGCGAGGGCGGTGGCGATCAAAGTAAAAAGAAGTATGGCTTTATTCCTAACAGCTGGCGGAGCGAGAACAAAATGCCATTTGCAGAGAGATGCTTTCTGCGTGTGGCCTGTAATATAAACTGGGTTATTCCATAATTTGGGGACTTCCTGGGTTGAAAAGTCAACTATTACCTTAGACATGGAATCCTATCAAAATAGAGCTGAGAGGTGGTAGTAATAGATAAATGGTCCCCAGCGTTTCTTAATCTTCTAAACCAGATTGGAGACCACTGAAGTCTTCTAAATGTATTTAACGAAGAGTAGATTAAAAGCAATATTTCCCCAGCAGGCTTATTTAAAACTGCATCAGTTAAACTAAGGTGAAAATGATATGAACAGGATACTGAGGCTAATAAAGAAAAGACAAGAATTTTCGAGCATAAAAGTTACTGAGACAAGACCTTCGTCTGTCTGCTCATACCTACATGGAATTGCCTGGAAGCAAGTATCTGAGTTTAAACTGATTTTGCTGTTTGCTTTTATTTATCTTACCTGTTCTGTTTTATGTCTTTTTATGCTTTTCTTTGGATTAAGTATTTTAAATTGTATTTTTTCCCAACAATTACATTACGTGGCATACATCCTTTATCTCTTAGTAGCATTTCAGTTATTTATTGCCGTGTACCAACCACCTCAAAACTTAATGACGTAAAACAACTCTTGTTTGCTCAAGATTCCAGATTCTCTGGCTCACAAATTTAGTCTGGCTGTAGTGCATGATGCTCATCTGTTCCATGATGTCTTGGGCCTCAGTTGGAGTGGTTCAGGTGGCCAGAGTCCAGTTCAACCAGGGTCTTACGTCTTGGGCCTCTGTCCTGGCTGTTGGCTAGATTCCCTGATTTTCCTCTACATGGCTTTTCCAGGTGGCTATCTTGGGCTTCCTCACAGCGTGGTAATTCCAGGGTTCCAAGAGGGAGTATTCCAAGAAGACAAGCCACACTGTGCAAGCCTTTGCTTCCTAATGTGTCACTGGCTGAAGCAAGTCACATAACCAACAGATTCCATGGCACAAGGCCATGAACATTGGGAGGTGCAGTTCATGGAGGCCATTTTGGTTAAGGACAGATCACCTTAATGCAATAAGGGATTAATTAAAAGTTACTTCCAGGGTGTAGCTCTTTGGAATTCCAGTGCAAAATCTTTCCTTCTTGGGTCCTCAACTCAAAAATTTCCCCCACTTCCCACTTAGTCCCTTGAGAACTTTGCAACCTCTCCACTATTATTTTCAGAATGTCAGTAGCCTGAGAAGGTAAAAGGGCACCAGACTCTGGACTCACTCACCACTCTTGGATTTAGTTTCTTCAAACTGTTGAAGTTTTAATGCTCCAAAAATGTATCCTCCACAATGGCCACCTCAGATGTGACCCCTGGAAGTCAATGGACTAGAAAGATCTTCCTACAAAACAGAACCAGAAACTGACAGACCAAGGGCATGGATTCCTTGCTATAATTATCCAGTAGGATTTGAGATTTCTGTGGAACAGAGACTACTGTGTTTCTCATTTCCCCCTTTCCTGAATAGGAGTTTCACCAACATTATAATGTACATTGTCTGCCTATCATCTCTTATTAGGAGTACTGAGGCAGATAACTTTGCCTTAAATATCGGTTGCCAGAACATGAAGATCCACACTCTTAATGGGAAATACCCTGCATCATCAGAACTTCTGGATTCTAGGCCTGAGTTCATTGTAGTAAGTGGATGAGACTTTGGTATTGTTTCTTTTAGGGAGAGGATGAATGTATTCCATATATGAAAAGAAGGAGCAGACGATGCTTGTTACCCCTATATGTTGTAAATACCCTGATACTTTTGTGGGGGAGGGTAGGAAGGCTGGCGATGAGCTAGCTGAAAAACTCATTTCATTAGATCCCATACAGTTCTGGAATCTAATGGGATGTAGTTCTAGACATAGGGTGAAGAATTCTAGGAAAAACATTTATTTTCCTAATATATAGACACCCTCCCATTTTGTTCTTTTTTCTTTCTCCTAGAATACTAACATGAGGATAGGGATGGAGCCTCATGACAAAAAAAGAAGGTGAATATGATGTAGAAAATATGACAATGGGATCCACAAGCTAGGGATACTGGAGCAGAAAGATAAAAGTCCGGGTCATTCTTGACATCCTGAAGTTGCTGTAGCAGTCCTAGACTGGCAGCACCTGGGCTTCCTCTTATGTCTGAAAAACCCCAGCTGGTTTTCTGTTATGTGTAGCTAAACATTTTCTTGGCTAACACCTAAACCACCATAAGTTATCTTCTAATTAGTCTTCCTGCTTGCAGGCTTTACCAGTTGGATAGCAATATGGCCTAGTATGTCAGGGCTCTCACAAAGCAATATACATCAACTCCTTTAGCATTTTTTTCTAATTCCACAGTTATACCAAATTATATGATTAAGAAACATGTTTATTAAAGAAAAATAGAAAGTAGAGAGGAGACATAAGATTACTTCTAAAATCTCATTTTAGCATTTTTCTATAGTTATGTTCTGTCTTATTTTATTCAAAGACTTTTTTCTATTGTTGTAACATCACTGTATGTTCATATTTAACTTATTATATCAAAGCAGCTTTCCATGTTACCATAGTCTTTTAAACAAATAGCTGTTGAATATTCCAAATAAATATAACAAGTTTTACTGGTTCCTCATCATTGAACTTATCAATTCACTTTTTAAAAATCATTTATTCATGGAGCATCTGAAACTCTTAAGTCATCGGATGGAATGTTATAAGTACTCATACACAAACAAGTGGCTCCTCTCTGCTCTTCAAAACAATAAGAGGTACTAGTATATACATGCAACATAAATAGTTATGCATGTGTATATTTTCTTCGTGTGGCCATCAGCCATTTAATTTTTTAAAAATATGCTTATAGGATTGAAATATTCAAATTTCCTCTGCACATATTCCCTTTATTGCTATTCTGTTTTTGTTGTCCGCTGGATTTGCCTTAGCATTACTGCTCAGTTCAATAGAGTACTCCCAATGGACAACTTGCTGATGTAAAGCCAAGATGACTTACTTGAAATTTCAAGTGACTCAAGGCCTCCCGTTTTCATGTTCATTAACAGAGGACATGCTATACAGTACAAGTATCAATATCTGTTGCCTTCTGTTTTCATAATTATTAGTAATAGTTATTTCCCCAACATTCTTCTGGTGGAAAGATAATCATTTCTTGTTACTGTACCAAAAAGGAAACAGTGACTAATGTGACTCAGAGAGCACAATGAAAGACCCGAGATTTTAAAACAGAAGCTTTGTCTCTTAGCAATGCTATACTGAGATTACAAGGACAATGTAGCCAAGTTGCCTAAATGGCAGGCTGAAATTCCTTATCAATGAGTGCTAAGTCCAAGCTATAATGTTTTCTGACTATGTATACATAAACACAACTTATTCTTTAACTCGAAAGTAATTCATATGTGCACATATTGAATATATCCAAAGTAAAGTAAAAGTCCAACTGTTATTATCTAAGCAACTGAATGACTGTTGTTTTTAAACAATGTACAATCTATAATTGAAAATTCCATCTTGATGCTGTTACTATTGGGCCAACTCTGGGAACTTATCTAAAGGAAATTTGCCTATTTCTTGGAGAGAGAGCTCTGTACTCTTGGGTTTCTAGAGCAAGAAAAAAAAATTGGCTGAATTTATTTCACCTCAAGTGGGCTTTAAATATTATGTTTTGGGGAGAAGACTGGAAAATGCCACTAGAGAATATGTCAGAGCAACAAATGGTAGAAAATTTAATCAGCATGAATTAAGGGTGAATTAATTAAATGCTCAGAGGATGGTTGGTTTAGAGCCTGATGTGAACACACTCTGATAAACACGAACTCAATAGTCACGTTTTCATAAAGTGATAGAACATTCATCTTGCAGATCATTTCTGAGTTTTAAAAATGTTTCTCGGTTATAATCTCCTCTTTCTTGAAACTCGCTTTTCTATGCCTCTGATGGATAAACAAGGTGCTTCTGTGTGGAAAAGGTGAGGGTACAAGGCCTAGTAGATAATGAAACAGATAAAATACGAGTAGGGTGAGTTCTAAAATGCTTATGCCATTGTAACTCTGTATTGTCAGAGGAGATCACAAACTCAAGCTGCTTCTTAACTTACAATGGGGGTACATCCTGATAAACCTGTCATAAGGTGGAAAATTGTAAGATGGAAGCTTCTCTTGGCCTACTTTAAACATGTTCAGAACACCTAATTAGCCTATAAGTGGGCAAAATCATCTCACTGCTGCTATCCAGCACCATGAGAGAGTACTGTACCCACATATCACTAGCCTGGGAAAAAAGTCAAAGTTCAAAATCAGAAGTACAGTCTCTACTGAACGCATACAGCTTTTGCATTGTCATAAAAATTGAAAAATCATAAGTCAAACCATCATAAATTGGGACCTTCTGTATTCTGTTTACCTAAGATTTGCATTTGCAGACTGTGTAATTATCTGCCGGACTGTTCTTACCTTGACAGGGCAGCTCTGTAACCCCCTTATTTTGGACCCGTTTGTTGAGTCACTCCCACAGCATATAAGCAAAGTGCTGTCTGATCTAACTGGTTTTGGTTCTTTTTTTGTTCTTATTGATATGCCTAAACAAAGTATAATTTCAAAGGCTTCCCAGGGGAGTCCAAACACTTATAAGACATGTAGTGAAAGTATGTTCAACCTAAGTTCCTCCTGCAAGACAAAATTCAGAGATGTTTACAACATTTTTTGCTAAGTATATCTAAATATTTTTATCTTGTTTGAAAGGACCAAGTTCTCTATAATATAGGGTTAAACAAAAAATAATGAAAAGAATATGTCATTGTTTTTGAAAGATGACTTTCAGGTCTTCTTGAGGTTCGGCGGTCCATTGTTTCTCTGGTGATTTCTTTATTCTGGTGTGATGAATGCAAGGTTTTATTTCAGCCAGCTTCACCATGGTGGTGGGTGGTGAGGGGTATGTCCCAAGGCTCAGTCCTCTTTTGTTCTAGTTGGCTTTCTGGAGATGCTGTCATCCAAGTTTTGAGTAGCACCTTATTTCCAGGCTCAAAAGAATGTAGCAAACTTGTAGGGAGAGTTCAGAGTCCCAACGTCTGTACTGAGGTGGAGTCACCAAAATATGAAATGGAAAAAGCTGGTGTTCACGCTGTCTGTCACCTATCAGACCCAATAAGCAGAGATAGGGATTGCATCTTTATGGGTGCTTTATTCAGATGTCTGGCATTCTGAGGACAGCAGGTTTGTACCCTAATCGACTGTCTTCTGGTTCTTTTTCTAAAAAATATTTTACCGTTATTCTATTACAGTTGCCCCAATTTTCCCCCCTTTGCCCTCATTCACCCAGCCCACCTCTCACTCCCACAGTCAACCCCCACCCTGGTGTCCATGTCCACGGGTCATTCATACATGTTCCCTGACTAGTCCCTTCCCTTCTTTCTACCTTTATTCCCCACCTTCCTCCTCTCTGGTCATTGTCACTCTGTTCCTTGTTTCCAGGCCTCTGGTTCTACCTTGCTCATTAGTTTATTTTGTGGTTTTGGTTCTGTATGAAATGATTCTCTTAGAAAGTCCCCAGATGTTTTCAGACCATTCATTCGGTTGACTCAGCACATATTTATTGGGTGTGTATGTGCTGGGCACTAGTTGTGCAATGGTGACTAAGATAGTCTCTACTCTCTATCATTTTCTGGTAGTGAACTCTATGAACTGACTACCAAGGTCACTTGGGAAAGCCTGCTAGAGATTCCCTAGCCCCACCCTAGACCTCCTGAATTAAATCTGAGAGGGCAGGGAATTCTGCTCTCTGAGGGTGTTTCCTAAGTACCACTGCATTAGGAGCTCACAATCTTTTAAAACACTTGGAGGTGGGGTGGGAGGGGAAAGGGGACTTGGAGGGTGGCCAAATAAGAAAATAAATAAACACACTATCGAATGGTATGTACTATAATAGAGGCATCTCTGCAAGGTGCCAAGAATATAGTACGGAGAGGAGGAAGTGAGCATAACTCTATATTGTCAGAGGAGAGAATTGTGCCGCAGATTTCTTGAAGTATCTAGAATTATTATTCCTTAGAATGTTAAGATAACTCAGTTGTTTCTACTGGGAGTACACCTAAATTTAATAGGGGGAAAAGCTTACTTTAAAAAAAAATGAATTCCCAAGTGGTTAAAGATAATTTTGAAAATCGTGTGCAGAGATCATCAGAGTTAATAGCATTTCTAACTTGTGTGGTATTATCTTAAGGATATAATTAGGGTTATTTGCAGAAGTTTGGTTACAAAGCTGTTCCTTGCAGCAAATAATTTGTTTCCAAGTGCTCAGTTCTCTGTGATACAGCTTCCCTGTCTCCACTTCTTGTACTGTCATAAGACATTTGGGGCCAAAAATAGTTCCTGCTTTTGTTGCTTAGGCTCTGCAAAGTCAATACTCTATAGTAAAAACTTTTTTCCAGTGACAAAAATAGAATTTAGGAATTTAATTTATCATTAGCCCTGGCTAGCCACACTGGGCAGGACAGTGTACATAGCACACTCAGTATGGTGACTTTGGCGGATTGCACATCCCAGCAATTCACTGAGGAGAGAAAGGAGTTCCTATGCCCACCTGCCTTTCCTCGCTGACTTCCCCGCGAGGCAGGTAGCTCCTGGACCATAGACTTTTAACCTGACCTGTTTGAAAACCTGTTTCCAGTGTCTATAAGGTCTATCAAATCATAATCTCTCACATGGGGCTTGTGTATTGAACAGGGTATCTTATTTATTTTTTTCTCTCCAGTTCCCAGGAGAGCCATTAACATTATCAGGTAGCTAATGGCCCCATTCATTAAACACATATTTATCAAGTCTTTGTGTTGTAGGCACTTCTTAGTAATAGGGAGACAGCAGGAAATAAAACAAATGGTCAACTCTTACCAACATTCAAATGGGGAGAGACAGACCAGTGGCATCAGGTGGTGGTGAAGCTTAAAAAGATAAAACATGGCAAAGGTGTGCAACAGCATAGTTTATCAAACAAGGATATTTTGAGGGTAATTACTATAATTATGTTAGGACAATACAGCTGAAACCAGGACCGCCCTGGATAAACCTTACTCTAGGTAAGGCGTTAACGACTCCTGTGGATAAGGGGATGAGGTGCTTTTAAAAATGAAATGTTCAGGAAAGGCATTTTCTGAATGGGAACATTTAGGCAGAGTCTGGAGGAAGATTAAGAAGCTGCTCATGAGTTTATTAGGGGAGGAGCATTCTAGATAGATGGAATAACATATGCAGAGTTTCTGTGGTAGGAGCCAGATTGGCATGGTAGAGGCAAGTCACAGAAGCCAGTTTAATTGGAGTGGAATGAACAAAAAGGATGTTCATTTATTTTAGGCCTGTGATCAGGACTTTGGATTCTACCTTGAGACAAAAATCTATACGATTTACATTTTGGAAGGGTAACTCCGGCTGGTGTGTGTGGAGGAGGAGCATTGTAGAATGTTAAGAGTGAAAGCAGGGAAGATCAATTAATAGTGTAGGCAAGAGATTCTGTGTGGCTCGGACTGGGGGCAGGGCGTGGCTGCAGCAGTGGTGAGATGTGGTTAGATTCTGGACACTTGTTGAAGGTAGAACTGAAAGGATTTGCTGGCGAGTTAGACATCAGGTATGGGGAGACTGAAGGACCAGGGGTGACCCCTCAGTTGCTTGAGCAATTAGAAGAATGAAGCTGTCGTTTATTGAGGTGGTGAAGGTTATAGCAAACAGGCTTTTGAGAGCAAGGGGAAACAAGTGCATTATTGGACATGTTAAGATTGAGATGTATTAGATATGCAATGGAGATGGTTAGTAGGCAGTTGGATAATGAGGGCAGGAGCTTAGGGGAAAGGCGGGGCTGCTTGTTACCATATCTAACAATATCCCCATTTCTTCGCCCATACAGCAAACATATTGGTTCCTCCATTTGACAAGAAGGCTAATTAGGAGGGCTTAAATATGTTTCTTTTTTAAAAGAGTAGTGAGCTGTATTCACCATTGGGAGAGGAGGATTAAGTTTCACAAAGCATGGAAGTGAAGTGATGTCCAGTGGTGTGTCCACTCATTTCATATTTTTCCAGCAGAAGCAAAATGCAATTCCTGTAAACCTAAGCTAACTTACAGTTACCATTACCCAACTTTGTCAATGAAGACCCCATTTAGGAAAGCTGACTAAGAAATTACTTTGAGGCTACAGAAGTGAAATCGCTGTTGTTTGTGTGTTCTGTAGACCTAGAGAAAGAAAAATAGCCAACTGCAAGACAATCCTATTAAAAGAGAAAATACAAATTTGGTATAGGCTTATATAGGTTTCTAGCAATGTAAGCCTAAATCTGGTTTTAAAACAAAAACCTATAGCATTTTTAACTGAACTTATTGGTTAATGAAACCTTACAGTTTTCAAATGTCAAAGACCTATAGTATTAATCAGAGTTCCCATAATTTATTGCCTTCCTACCTGCAAACTTTAAAGAACAAACCAGCTGTCTTTTATTTTCAAATGCAAAACAGATGGAAATTTACTCTGCCAGGGAAATCTATATTAAGCAAAAGAATATACCGTAGTTGCAACATTATTTGCTGTGTCATTTTGACTCTATCACCTGCTTGAGACTCTGTCTTTTCTTTTTCACTTTCTGAGGAGTTTGCCAAATTGGGAATCCAGGCTCCGAATGGCTTTTTCTCAATGACCAGTGTGTTTACACTGAAACCAAGGTAAACTCTTGGTTTGTTCCAAAGTTTCACAAAGTCCCCCAAAAGCAACATTTGTTTGGTTAAAAATAACTACTCTATTGACATGAAATCAACGTGACCATAGGAGAAATAGAAACCGAAACTTTTTTTTTAATAATCAAACTTCAAAGTTAAAAAACCAGGAAACCACAGCTGCATCAACAAAATTGGAGGTGCAGAGCTGTTGCTGGAACTAAATGGGCTAATTGCATAGATAAGTGACCCAGAAAAGGATTTTTGATTGACAGTCATTTTTATTCTTTTCTCCATTTTATTGAACACCTGTTACAAGTAGTTGCTGAGTATGCAATGGTGAGCAAAACACACGATCCCTGCCTTTCATATAGCATATGGAAGAAGACAGATATTATTCAAATCATTCAAATCAACACAACTGCAAACTTTAGTAAGTGGTCTGAAGAAGAACTGGGTGCCATGCCTGAGACCTACCTAGGCTGGGAAAGGCAGGGGAGTCTTCCTTGCTGAACATTTGGCTGAGCTCTGACAATGAGTAAGCATTAACTAGGTCAGAGGAAGATGGGTGGGAGAAGTTGACAGCAGTCAGGAGATGGGAACCACAAGTACAAAGCCAGAATTGGAGGGTGTGGCATGCAAAAGAGAGCCAGTGAGTCTGGAAAGCAGAACTGAGAGGGAGAGTGGCTGGAGATGATTTGGGGATGTAGACCTTCATGCAGCTCTAAATGTCCCATCCGCCTCTTTGTGTCTTCATGCTTAGTAAAGGATTCTGAAGAAAATCAGGCAGTCATTGAAGTGTTTTAATTAGGAAAATGACATAACCATATCACTTTTAAAAGTCAACTCTGGGGTAAGAAAAACTTTCATTTCCAGTAATGGATTGGGTAATTCAGGCTAACACTTATACCAAACCCACAGAAGTTTGACAAAATATTTAAAAATCACTCCAGGAGCTAACATGACAATAAAGAAATAAGGTAACAAAATCTGAGAGAAGAAAACACAAAGAGGTGAGTGGGACATTTAGAGCAGCTCTTCCCTAACAGGTGGCTGGGAAGCTGAACAGACCTTTTGACAGACTGATAGGAACAGGGGCATAAAATTAAAGTTTCAGCCCTGGCTGGTGTGGCTCAGTGGACTGAGCGCTGGCCTGCAAAGCAAGGGGTCACTGGTTTGATTCCCAGTCAGGGCACATGCTTGGGTTGCAGGCCTAGTCCCCAGTAGGGGGCGCTTGAGAGGCAACCACACATTGATGTTTCCTTCCTTTCTCCTTCCCTTCCCCTCTAAAAATAAATAAATAAAATCTTTAAAAAAAAAGTTTGAGAAAGGTCAAGGGGAGTGAATCCAGGTTTTGAGGCCCAAATGACTACATTGGGAGTAAGGATAACCCAGAGCTAGGCCAACCCTCCTGGTTTCAAATCATCTCAAGATCTGCAACTGGATTAAGGTGACCTAAAATTGCTAGCAGCCTTAACCTCTTGCCAGAAGCAAATGTAAATCTTCATTGAAGAAAGATGGTATTATCCTAGACCTCAAACTGTTCTCACTATTACCCAAATGCAATATATGGTACTCAACTAAAAATGACCAGATAAACATTCACAAACTGAGGGGGCATGTGAAGTGACATAGGAACCAGACTAAAGATCCTCCTACTGCCAAATATAGGGCAATGGGAAAGATAAAAATGACGGTCATTCATTCTAACACACTGAATGAGAAAAAATCTGTGAGTCAATAAAAAGAGTCAAAAAGGAGGGAGGGTGCAGAAGAAGGACAACTTTTTCACACGAGAATGTCAGCTAATAAAGGTAGACCCACTGGCGGAATTAGAGAATCATCCTTTTTGTGCCCACCAAAAATAATAATTGATAAGGCAAGGATTATCCATGGGTATTAACACCACTGGGGGACAGGTTGGAAAATAGGATATTTGCATAATCTCCAAGTATCTCCTTATACATGACTCATTTATAAAAAAAGCAAAGAGGTAACCTGATTAGAGAAAAACCTGATACGCGCCACCTTAACTTAGTGTTTGGACTTAAAATTCCCACTAATGGACATTATATACCTTCTGGTATGATGAATAGAGGACAAACCATCATTGATACAATTCTCTTGTCAAAAAAGATGTATATTTAAACTCAGCAAGCATCTGCTGAACTCCAATTATAGGTAAGGCATATGTTAGGGGCTATCGAGAATAAGACCTGAAAATATCATTATACACTACTTGGTGAGACAAGCCATCCATGAAAATTATATTACAAGGGTTATTTCATTTGCCAAGATTAAAACGATATTTCAGTCAAAGATTTCTTTTCAAACTCCTACCTAGTCATCTAAGATTCTAGCACTCTCTGGTATAAACGATTTTTTAACAGAAATTATTTACTTATTTATAAATTGTTGTTCAAGTACAGTTGTCTCCATTTTCACCCCATCACAGCCCCCTGCCTCACCCAACCCTGCCTCCACCCTTGAACCTACCCTCTTTGGCTTTGTCCACGTGTCCTTTATGCATGTTCCTTGGTGGCCCTTCCCCTATTTTCTCCCATTATCCCTCTCCCTCTCCCTCTCCCCTCTGGTTACTGTCAGTTTGTTCTTTATTTCGATGTCTCTGGTTATATTTTGCTGGGTTGTTTTATTGATTAGGTTCCACTTATAGGTGAGACCATATGGTATTTGTTTTTCACTACCTGGATTATTTCACTCAGCATAATGCTCTCCAGTTCCATGCATGCTGTTGCAAAGGGTAGGAACTCCTTTTCTTTCTGCTATGTAGTATTCCATTGGGTAAATGCACCATAGTTTTTTTATACACTCATTTACTGGTGGACGCTTAGGTTGCTTCCAGTACTTGGCTATAGTAAACTATTTTTTAAAGATTTTATTTATTTTCTTTTCAGGGAAAAGGGAAGGGAGGAAGAAAAAGAGGTGGAGAAACATCAATGTGTGGTTGCCTCTTGTGCGTCCCTTACTGGAGACCTGGCCCACAAGCCAGGCTCATGCCCGAACTGTGAATCAAATCAGTGACCCTTTGCTTTGCAGGCCAGCACTCAGTCCACTGAACCACACCAGCCAGGGCTCTGACATGAACTATTATCAGTAAAAACAGTTATCACTCTGAAGGCAGTGCTTTAATGAAGACAGAGTTTGTCTTGGAAATCTTTGATTTTAACCATTGAGCTATTGGGTTGGCCAAAAAGTTCATTTGTGGTTTTTTTTCATAAGATGGTTCCAGTCGTGTTTAGCTGTCTTTAACTTCATTTGAAACAATGTTGTTACATTGTATTGTGATAGGTCTTGTATCAGTGTGCATTTAAAAAAACCTTTCAAAATTGGTGAATTTTGGTGTAGCCATTTTAATATATGCAACATTTTTGGCATGTTATGCTTTATTATTTCAAGAAAGGTAAAAATGCAACTGAAGTGCAAAAAAGATTTGTGCAGTGTATAGAGAAGGTGCTGTGGCTAATCGAATGTGTCAAAAGTGGTTTGTAAAGTTTTGTGCTGGAGATTTCTGGCTGGACCACGCTCCACAGTCAGGTAGACCAAGTGAAGCTGATAGCGATCAAATCAAGACATCAATTGAGAACAATCAGCATTATGCCATGTGGTAGATAGCTGACATACTCAAAATATCCAAATCAATGAAGTATTGGTGAACATGTAAACATGTGTCTTTTGTTTTGTGGAGAAAACCATACAGACTTTGTGGCCATCCCCATACATGTCCATTCAATTCAGTAGAGAATCTCCGGTAACCTGGGATCTGGGCAGGTATAGCTCTTCACAGAACTTTGCTGAAGGCACATCCTTCCCTGGGAGTTGTCTTTCAAATCACTGGTAGCCATTTCAATGTTAGTGTTATGGTTTTCATTTTTTTTCTTGAGAGTTTTTAATTAAGATAGAAAACGTGAGGGCACTGGGGCGCCCAAGGGGTAAAAGGAGGAACTCCCCTGAACAGCAGAATGAAGAAAATGGATGAAGGAATTCCAGTTGTTCTTAAGAATGTGTGGGAGGGTTGAGAGAGCCGTGGGGTCAGGCTTGTGTTTTTTGTTTCTTGTTTTTTGTTTTTGGAGAGAAGAGAATTGGTGGGTCACTTGTTTGTAAGTTGGTTAAAAAGAGAGAAAAGGAATGAAAGTACGAGAAGAACATTACAGAAATTTCATCATAACTTACCATAGCTACCTGGGCCCTGGTTAAGGAGGAAGAGTAAGGCAGTTAGGGGAAACAAGTTCTAGAACATAATATTTAATACGACGCCAAGCACAAAAGACCAATCAGAGAAGTCCAAATAATGTGACATTCTTTAAAAAATATCAGTGTCATGAGGGAAAAAGAGAAAAAAAGCAGCAGAATGACCTTTAAACATTTTTGTTAAAACATTATGAGCTCTCTTAAGGTTAGAAATGCAGGGAAATGAAAAGCTAGTAGAACAATTTTTTATGGAGCACACTATAATTCAAAACACTAGAAACATTGAGGATTACAGTATTTTATTTCTTTATAAAACCTTACAGGACAGTTTGAGCAATTCTTCTGAGTGTGTAACTAATTAGATGGATCAAGCATCTTCTCTACGCCTTTGCAAATTGTCATGCTCCCTTCTAAGTTTGAGTCAGCTTGTATCGTTTTATCATTCGCACCTATCATGTCATGCAGTATCTCCAAAAGTTTATTTAATGTGAAGTTTTTGTCAATGTCCCTTCCTCCAAGACATCTTCATTCTTTTTATCACACCTGCTTTCCTCATTAATCTGGGTAAGTTCCCCTTCACTGAGCTCCTCCGGCTGCACAGCTAGTGTTTCTGATGGTGGTGGTGTCAGTGCCCCCAGCTGTCTCTTCTATAACTCCACTTATGTTTGATTCTAATTTCACTTTTGGCACTGTCACTTTTAATTATTTTCCTGCACCTTCATCTTTTTTGGCCAAATTCCTCTTTCAAAAATTCATTTTTATAAAACGTCAGGTAAGTTTATCACTGGGAGTCCAAGAGCCAACACAGTTGCCTGCCTCGCTGTCTGCGCATGAACTGGAGAACGGACGTGTGATGAGCAGTCACTGACAGATCTGGAAAGAGGTGTTGTGATGGCTCAGGGTCACTGATCATCATGAGCAACTGTGAATTACTTGGTGCTTTGAAAACAGAAGTTCTGGTGGTGAAGTCTGTACTTTATGCAATTACAATTAATATACCATGGTAACTGACATTTGAATCATGTCATTGGGTAACTGCCTCTGTGTGTGTGTGTGTAGATATGTATGTGAATTAGATACAATGTATAGAATAGGTGTCCATTGTACTATTCTTGCAACTTTTCTTTAAGTTTCAAATTTATCATAAAAGTTAGGGTGAAGAAACAAGTCATGAAGAGACAAGATAATGCATTCAAAAACCAAGTGAAACAGTTGCTAATAAAAACAGACCAACCAAGTATAGAAAAAGCTGTGGAACCAGGCTGCCTGGATTGGAGTCTCACCTCACTCTGCAGCTGTGTGGTTGTGGGCAAGTTGTGTAACCTCTCTGAATTTGTTTTCTCTCAAAAATGGAGATAAAATGCCACCTACTTCATAGGGTAAAATGATGATCAAGTTGCACATACAAAATACTCAGAACAATAGTGGTACATAGTAATTACTTTGTAAGTGTAAGCTTTACAGGTTTGTTAAGATAGAGAAGACTTCATTATGTTTAGATTCTGATAAGAATCCAAAAGAGAGAAGTTGAAGTTAGAAGAAGGTATAATTAATGGTGTATGGTCCCTAAAAAGGTAGGAGGGGATGGGATCCAACGAAGAAACAGAGGCGTTGGTGTTGGACCGAAGGAGGAACATTTCTATGTTAACGGGAGGGAAAGAGAACTGGATGGATGCAGGTGTCAGTTGGGTGGTAAATTTGCTAGGGAGAAAGTATTACAGTACAATGACTTCTGTGTTCTCCAAGAAATAAAAGGAGAGTGAGTAGCAAGGTCAGGGATTGGAGGTTGAGGAGAGGGGGGAAGACTTGAAACAGCCTTGCAGAGAGCAAGAGCCAGTTGGCCAAAGAGATGTAACTGCACTGTTGGCAGTGCTGAGGGCCCCCCAGGTCAGTGACCTTCAGATTATCGTCACATCAGTTTGTCCTTTTGTGTTTCTTGGTGTGGTGTCCAGCTGCCTGGGTTCAGACATGGAGGATGTGGTTTATTAAATTCATCCAAGACTGAGGTTTTTCCAGTGATGTGAGGAAAAGATAAAGAGACAAGGGAATTTATGATATTGACAAGAGGATGGCAGAAAGTATGGATCATGAAATCTACCCTGAGTGGGAGGGAGGCAAGAGAAGCCCAGTGTTGAGAGAAAGTAAAGGGAACCGTGAATGAAGGGAGGGTCCTCCTGAGGGCATGTAATGGTCCTAGTGAGAACTATTTAACAAGAAAACTAGCCATTTCCTAAATTAGGGAGCATGTTCTTTGTAAATAGGAGGCTCAATAGGGCCTCTTTCTGTCTTAGTTTTGGGTGAGGCCCTACAGACCAGGAAGTCTACGATAGGTGCTAGAATAGAATGAGAGGCTATATCACCTAAAACAGAACTTACAAAGAGAGGGTCAGACCGGTGTTGTGACCCTTAATCCATCATCCACCTGGAGTGTGTACAAGAACTGGAGCTGAAAAACCAACAGAGAAGTTTTCTTTGGAAAATTGTTGGAGTGAAGCTTTTTCTTTCCCTTTATTCTAGGCCAAGGGAGAGGTGCTCCTCTCTCCCTAAACCAAGTGAGAGAGATACTTCAGGGAAACCACTCAAAGAGCTTCAGTTGTGCCTCCTTGAATCTGAAGAGTCTAAGGACTGGTAAGAGAAACTGAACAAATTAGGTGGGGTGGTGGTGGAGATACAAGGCCTCAATAGGAGCAAGCTACACGTCCATCAGCAGTGGTGCAAGGGTGGGAGCAGCCTGCTTGGAGCTATCTTAGATTCCAGGGCGGTCTGGAGGGAGTGGCTACCAGATGGCCACGGGCTGAGGAAGAAATTGTAGGAAGCCAGGGGGAGGCAAGATACATTGCCTGCATCATGGGAACTTGCTGGAGTGTTTCAAGAAGGGAGTATCTCCTCAAAATTCACTAAAAACACTTATTGAAGGAAAGAGTGAGCAATAGGACTTTGTCATTTTGGAGGCTGCCATGGTGGGTTGTTTCTGTGCCAAGTGAGTGAAACCTTGACAACCTCTTCTCTCTCCTTCTAATGCGAAGCCAAACTAGGGATGGGATGGGAAAGAAAAGAGATGCTGCCATCAGTACTCCCTTCCAGCCAGCAGCAGTAACAAGGTGGGGGAAAAGAGGAGCTATAGCTTTGAGTGTAGTTCAAATTCTATTGAACACTTAAATGATTGGACTGAGACTAAGCTCATGACTGAGAGTTCCCAGGACCTAGAGTAGCTGGAAAAGTTAGTGGTCTATCCTAAGGGCATGGAAAACAAAACAAAAACTAGTTTAGGAATTGAAAGGGCAATTGAGAGAAAAAAAAGAACTTGCCTTATAATTCTGTTCTGTAGAGTGCAGCCCATTCGCTATTCGCTAATACCAGCTATTCCAAATTAGTGAAATAATAATGACAAGGGCCAGAGCGTGGCTTTGGGAGTGGTTGGCTCTGACGTACTGGAGTGGAGAGTCATTGAAGGTGAAGAGGCCAAGATATGAGAGATAGGATGTTGGCTGTGTCATCTTTGTGGATGACGAAGTCTTCCACAGTGCTGACCAAGGTTGAGGTAGAAAGGCTGCAAGCCATGTGCCCAAGGCCAATGGTTCTCGAACTTTGGAGTGTATTAGAATGACCTAGAAAGCCATTAGAAGATACAAAGACAGGCTTGCTAAAGTAGGATAGGGCCTGAACTTCTGTATGTTTTTACCAAGTTCCCAAGTGCTCTGGAGTTTACAATAAAGTTTGAGAACCACTGCTCACTATTTAGCGGAGAGGAGTAACTTTCTAGTTGATACATGACAGTATCTATCAGAAGAAAAAAGAGAGAGGTTTCTTTTCCTTTTTTCAAAATAAGTTTAACTTACACCTACTCAAATAAGCTACCAGTCTTGTATGAACTGGTAGCTTATTAGAGGAACTCTGTATTCAAGAGATTGAAGAGGAGAATGTTAAGAGATGGAGAAAGAACAGGGAAAGGAAGTAGAAAGGAAACCAGGATGTGTAATGTACTAGAGGTCAAGAGAGAATGGTCATCTGAGAAGTAAGTGCTTGAAGAAAGTAAGTTTGTAAGTGCTAAACTACTATTGGTAGTTTAGCCAAATAGAGAGGATCTCTGGGAAGCAATTTCTTGCTGTCAGAGGGCAGGAAAGTAGTGGTCTGGAAACAATAACCGGGACAACTAGCTTCCCGACCCATTATCCGTAAATACCACATTTCCTCTTCTCTTTCCTCTTTGTGAAAGTGAGTGTTATGAATTGAATTATGTCTCCTCAAAAAAAGAACTGTTGAAGTCCTAATTCTTTGTACCTTAGAAGATGAACTTATTTGGAAACAGAGTCACAGAAACTTGGCAATAGATGTGGTTTAGATGAGATCATACTGAAAGAGGGTGAGACTCTAACCCAATATAACTGGTGTCCTTAGAGAAGATGGCAATGTGCAGACACAGGGAACACTGTGTGATGATGGAGGCAGAGATTAGCGTTAAGCAGCTGGAGACGACGGGGCAGCAGAGCTTGCTGGCCAATCACCAGAAGCCAGGAAGACGCAAAGAAGGATCCTCTGGCAGGTTCCAGAGGAAGCGTGGTCCTGCTGACACCTTGATTTTGGGCTCCTGGCCTCCAGCCTCAGCAGACAATACACTTTTGTTGTTTTAAACCACCCAGTTTGTGCCACTTGGTTAGCCCCAGGAAACTAATACAAGGAAATAACTGATACGATGAGATATTTCTTTTATGGTGTGCAATAAATTATCTCTCTTACATTCTGCCCATGTTGTGTTCCTGTCCCTTTGCATTGGACTTACAGTCTCTCTCAGAACACCGAGAAACCATGTGTAAGTCAATGGGTGCCATTAGAACAGAAAGAAAAAGTTCACTTGACATACTTAAGCTGAAACACTCTGTGTTCTTGATGGAGCAGTCGGCCCCCATACTGGCGTTTGGAGTTATTATTGACAAATGAGTCAGTTCATACAAGACTGGTAGCTTATTTGAGTAGGTGTAAGTTAAACTTATTTTGAAAAAAGGAAAAGAAACCTGTAAAATATGCCTGCATGCTACTCTCACAAAAAAAGCCTTCCCAGGAAAAACCTGAAAACAGTCTTCATCAAAGTGCTGAGAAAAATTCTTAGCAGCCATACATAATGCATTCCGCCTCCCAAAATCCTTCCACCTCTTCTGATTTTCATAGCTATTCTCTTCTTCCTGATATTGAAAGAAAGTCATGGGCCCAAATGACCACACTAACTGACCCCGGGAAAGATTAATTTCCTGATTTATTTAGAAAAGGCTACCGAAACCAAGCAGTAAAGTGCTACTCTGAGCAGGAAGAGAGAGACACAGCAGATCTCATGCAGCTTTTCCCCACTTCCCATGGTCCCTTGGAGGGTGCACAGCTGCCTCTGACATGTCAAATCAAGACATACCTCGTGGTCCAGAAATGCTACTTCTAGAAATTTCCCTTACAGGAAAAAAACCAAAGGGCTCGATAAAGGACTAAAGTGGCTTATAGGTTCTAGAACAGGATGGAGTCAGTGGTCGCTAGCTGAGCTGGGTAGTCCAAGACTTACGTCTGGAAAGGGAGTTACATGTTGCAGCTCCTCTCTTACAGCAGGACCTTGAGCACGGACTGTAGAAGAGACGGAATATGTTAGAAGGGCACCTGGGCCACAGAGACTTGTCCCGACTTTGGCTGCACACACACAGTTCCAAAGTTCTCTCTCAACTCATAAACTAGCCTTCTATAGGATAATTTCATTTGAATGCTCTGTAGCTACCTGAAGCTCACCCTGCCCCAAAACTAAGTTCATCTCGGCCCCATCTCCCTCCCCTAAATCTTACTCTTCCTCTTGAATTTTGTTGTTCTACATTCTCCTGACCTCCCCCCATAAGAGTTATCTACTTGTACTGTCTCAAGTTGCTCACCTCCACCAGAGTCCCCAATCTGTCTTCAGCACCCTTCACAGTCCTGAGACAGCCTGGGAAAGGCCTCCAGTGACCCTGGCAGAGTCCAGACCAATAGTCATTTTCTTCTCCTCATCCTTACTTCTCAGCAGCATTCAAGCACTTACTTCTCAGATGACCATTCTCTCTTGACCTCTATACATTATACATCCTGGTTTCCTTTATACTTCCTTTCCCTGTTCTTTCTCCATCTCTTAACATTCTCCTCTTCAATCTCTTGAATACAGAGCTCCTCTGATACATCTCAAAATGCCATCAATATATGCTGATCCACCGTGTATCGAGTAGGCTCCAGAGTTGTAAACATAGTTACTAACTTGACATCGCTCTCTCTCAGCGTCTCTTAGGCATCTCAAACATAACATAGACCCAACCAAACTCTTGATTTTCTTTCAAAACTTATCAGGTCAACCAGTCCTTGCCCAATATTCCCTACTTATTAAATGGTATTACATTTCAGGTAATTGCTCAAGCCAGGAACCTCTGCCTTGCCCTCATTGCCCACATCTAATCCATCTCTAATCCCTGTGGTTTCTACCTTCACAGAACATCTCAAATGTACTTATCTTTATTCTTCTTCTACCACTTTGGTCTAAGCCAAAACCTGGCTTCCAAATTGATTTCTCTGATACACCTCTTTCCGCTTACCGCCACCTCAATCTCTTGGCCCAGAACAGAGAATACACTCTAAAGAACTTCTTCCTATGGCCTCCGAGGCCATGCATGATTAGCTTCTGCTAGCCTTTCCAAGTTCATCTCATTCCATTCCATTCTCTTCTCCGCCCTCAGCGCGTCAACCTGGTGTTCTTTCAGTTCCTGGGACCTGCCCAGCTCTTTCCCGCCTTCAGGTTTTGCATAAACTGTTCCCTTTTCCTTGAACACTCTCTGCCTACTCCTTTTATGTGGATTCCCTTTGCCTAATTACACTTGACATTAGGTACAGTGATTGACTCAGTACGTTTTCAGTAAGTATTCTTGCTGACTAAGGGCACCGAATGGATTTGACCAGAAAATTTACCAACAACCCTCTGGTCAATGAGTAGGAAAAGGGGAAACAATTCACTCTGTGCAGAAAATGCCTGGTGTTCCTTTTCCTTAAAGGTTCTACAATCTCAGTGGGAGGGTAAGAAAATAACCAAAATAGGGAAAGAATAGTATTTAGTTAGTGTGAGACAATGTAAATGCTTTCAGAAACAGGTAGGGCATAAGTCACAGATAAATGATAAATACTCTCTTAGGCAGCAGCGGTCTAGAAAGACAGCTCATTGCCAAATGATTACCGTAGACTCATGGTTCCCAATATTTTCATCAACAAGGATTTGTTTCATAATGCTTTTCCCACAATGGCCTCATATTAAAAAAAATATTTATCTGGCAAACAAACTACATTTATCAGACGATAATTTACTTTCCCATTTTTAATCATATGAAATTCCTAACTAGACATATATAGCCCCTAATTAGAGCATTTAACTAATCAGTGACTTTATTTTAGTATAGATAGAACTTTCACTGGGCTTTTTGAAATATTTAAAATATCTTGCAAACTTTCACCTGATACTCCATTCAAAGCTTTAGCATATATGTTTCATAAAGAAAATAATATACAGTGTTCATTTATCCTTTCTCTTTATAAACATCTCCCTGTGGCTCTTCGTTGATTAATAACTGTAAAGCAAATCAGATTCCTTGGGGGAGAGAAACTTATCATGGTGGAATTTTGATACAAGGTAGTCAAGATTTAGATAGTCTACCAGAGAACCAAAATACATGAACAGACGGCAGAGCATTGCTCCACATCTTGGCAGATGCCACTATGGAACGTAACACGCCTCCTCTTTTCTCCAATGGTTGCCATGCAGCAGTAGAGAGAGAAACGGAGAGGAAAGAAATGAATAAAACTTTTCTCTTTAATGGAACTATAGGGTATCTTTTTATCCTGTCTTTATGATAGGAAGTAACACTACATACTAGTCAATGCTAATTCAAACACTGAATCTCTAGTTTTTTTCTGTACTTGTTATGTGATCTTAATCATTTTAGACACCATGAGTTCCTAAATAATTTCCATCGAGGGAAGGAAGAACATGTAAATATTTGATAGCTATAAAAATGAACATTTACTCATGTGCTTTAAAAATGTCTGAAATAAACTAATACTTTTCGAGCTGTCACACTTTGAGAACATTTCCTAAAATCTGACCATTATCAACAAAATCAGTGCTTCTATAGAGGTGTTCAAGATGTACAAGCAAACTATGTTACATAAGTTCTAAAGAAGAAGAATGTAAACCGTATAGTCATTGAGCAACTGAACACCGGAAGTCAAGATATTTCAATTCATAGTTTTGCTAGCAGGAGCTGAATCTTCTATATTTTAATAGCTTTTGTGTAGGAAGCGAGCTGTACTTTAGTTGGTGGAGATTTTATCTTACTAGACAAATGCTTGATAGATCAAGCTTTTTTCGTTCTTAATGTACCCCACGATGGATCCAAAATTTAACTTTTCCTGTCAAGATGTTCAGAAACATCCTCATCTTAAGACCCTAAAGGATTGTACCAAATTTCCTCTGCATTTTAGCCGCAGAAAAAACAACTGCGGTAACTCTTCTGAGTTACCTCTGCAAAGCTGGAATCCAAGGCTGTAGGTTCTACATATACAGATTTTCTTTTATTGTGGTAAAATATACATAACATAAAATGTGCTATTTAACCATTTAACCAAAATATGGCATTAACTACATTCACAATATTGTTCAACCATCAGCACTATTTCCAAAACTTTTCCATCACCTCAAACAGCAACTCTGTATCAGTAGATATATTTTATGCAACACATGGCATAAGTGTTTATTCATTAAGTAAGTAGTTCATCTACTAAAAACATATTTATCAAGGACTCACCATATGTATTATCCTGTGCTCAACACTGGTGATGAACAATGAACAACTGATGAGCAAGTGCGAACCACAGAGTGGTCCATATTTGAACATTTTTGTGCCTTCTGATGAATGGCCAGGTGAGCAATGCAAATATCAGTAATACTGTTTATTCATACTTGCTCTCTGACCTAAGAGCTTTAGGTGTGTTAATTTATTTAATCCCTACAACAACCCTGTGAGGCAGGTACTATTACTACTATCCTGATGCTACAGGTAATGAAACTGAGGCCAAAGGAGATTGAGTAACTTGTCCAAGGTCACACGGCTAGTAAGAGTTGGAGCTTGGTTTCCAACCCAGGCTGACAGGTCGAGAGAATATGCCCTTAAAGCACTATTTGTAACTACTTTTAACAGATACATTTTATTGAGGTATAATTTCCATAAAAGAAAATGCACTCAATTTAAGTTATGGTGTAATGAGTTTTAACAAGTGAATACAACCAAGCTATAATCACAGTCAAGAAATAGCACATTTTTGTCATCCCTTTCATCCTTTTGCTGGTCAAACTCCCTGACCCACAACCTCTAGGCTTAGGCAAGCTTTAATGTGCCTTCTGTAACTATAAATTAGATTTTTCCTTTTAGAATTTCATATAAATAGAATCATACAGTATTTGCATCTAGTTTCTTTTGCTCAGCATACTGTTTGAGATTACTGATGCTGTTCCTTACATTAGTAGTCCCTTTTAGTAGCTGAGTAGTATTTCATTGCGTGGGTATTTCATCATTTGTTTATCAGTTCATCTGTTGATGAACCTAGGTTGTTTGCAATTTTGGTTACTATGAATAAAGCTGCTGGAAACATTCACGCACAGATATACACTGACCATATTTTCCTTTATCTTGGGTGAATATCTAGAAGTGGGATTGGTGTGTTGTATGCTAACTGTATGTTTAGCTTTGTAAGAAACTGTCCAATTATTTTTCAAAGCACTTGAAGCGTTTTACATTCCCACCAGCAAAGTAGGCCAGCTCTAGTTGCTTCTTGTTCTTTCCAACAGTTGGTATTTTAATCTTTTTCATTTTAGCCTTTCCAGTGGTTATGTAGTGGTGACTCACTGTGGTTTTACTCTGCACTGCCCGGAAGACTAATGATATAAAGCATCTTTTCATGTGTTTACTGGTCATTCACAAATCTGCTTTTGTGAAGTATCTGTTCAAATTATTTATTTGCCCCCTTTTTTTATTAGAGTGTTTTGTCTTCCTACTATTGAGTTGTAAGAGTTCTTTATATATTCTGGGTACCAGTCTTTTGTCAAATGTGTATTTTGCGAATATTCTTTCCAGTTTGTGGCTTGTCTGTTTATTTGTCTTTCATTTTCATGAAGTTCAATTTATCATTAAGCAATTTGCTCTTATTTTTGTTTTAAGAAATCTTGGCCTATCCCAAGTTCAGAAAGATTTTCACCCATGTTTCCTCATCCAGTCTATTACAATTAAGCACAGTGTTGGTTGCAGGCTTTTGTAAATGCCCTTGCTCAGGCTGAGGAAGTTTCTTCCAACTCATGATTCGTTGAGAAATTTTATCATAAATGAAACATTATCAAATGTTTTTTCTGTGTCTATTATGATGATCGTATTGTATTTTCCTTTTTTCTATTAATGTGGTGAATTACATTAGTTTAATTTTTAAGTTTCAAATCAATGTTATTTTCCTGAGATAAACCTCACTGGACCATGATATAGTATCTTTTTAAATATTGCTGTGTTTAATTTGCTGATATTTTGTGAAGAATCTTTGCATCTGAATTCATGAGGGATATTGTTCAATGGCTTTCTTTTCTTATTTTTCCTTAAATGTTTGATGAAATTAACCAGTAAAGTTATCTGGGTCTAGAATTAGGCCCAGGTTAGGATTTCAGTTTTTTAAATGTAATTTCTTTAATATATATGACACTAAACATGTTTTCTGTTTTTTCTTAAATCAATGTTGATTATGTAGGTCTTTTAAGGAATTTGTTCATTTACTTTGTCAAATTCATTGACAAATATGTTCACATTATTTTATTATGTTTTTAATATTTATACAACTGGTAGTGCTGTCTCCTCTTTAGTTTCTAATATTGGTATCTCCTTTCCTCTTGTCTATCAACTTTATTGATGTTTTAAAATAAACAGCTTTGGTTGTATTGATTTTTCTCTGTTGTCTGTGTTCTACTTCATTGACTTCTGCTCTTATCCTTATTATTTTTTCCTATGCTTACTTTGGTTTAAATTCTTCTTTGTAAAGCTTCTTAAGTTGAAAGGTTCGGTTGTTGATTTTGTACCTTTCTTTTTTTCTAACAAAACCATTTAAACCTGTAAATCTCTCTCTATACACTGATTTTGCTGCGTCTCACAAATTTTGATATGTCATGCTTTCATTTTTATTTTGTTCAAGATATTTTCTAATTTTTCTGTGTTTCTTCTTTGATATACAGATTTAGAAGTGTGTAGTATAATTTCCAAATATTTATGGATTTTCCAGCTTTTTTTATGTTATTGATTTTGGTTGTAGTCAGAGAATATCTATCCTATGGATGATTTCAGTTGGGATTTATGTGTGACCCAATAAACAGTCTCTCTTGGTAAGTGTTCTGTGTGCACTCGAGAAGAATCTGCATCCTGTTATTGTTGGGTGGAATGGTTTATAAATGTCAACTAGATCAATTTGGCTGCTCTTTAAGTATTCTATGTCCTTGTTAAATTTTCGTCTACTTGTTCAATCACTTATGAGGCAGAAGTACTGAAATCTCTGGCTAGGATTGTGGATTTATCTATTTTTTCTTGCTGTTCTATTCATTTTCACTTCATGTATTTTGAAGCCCTGTTATTAGGTGTCATCAAGGATACTTCATTTGGGCTGATCAGAACTGAAAGTTCTTCTAGGCCAGGCCTCTGTGAGCACTGGAAATGGATTATAGCTCTCCAGTCATTATACAAACCCTTATAACACTGCATTTTTCAATCTGTATAGGCTAGGATGTGCTATGGTAATAGGCAAACCCCACACCTCAGTGGCTTATAACTTAAAATAACAAACTGACCTTTCTTGCTTATGCTACATGCCCACTGTCCATTGGCTGTGACTCTGTTCTGCACCTTCTTTACTTTGCGACTCAGGTTGATGGAACAGTCACTGTTGGAATATGCCTTGTCATGAAGGCAGAGAGGAAGACCATGGCAAATAATGTACTAGCTCTTAAATCTTTTCCTCAAAGTGTCAAATGCCACTTCCATTCATAGTTCATTAGCCAAGTCAAGTCTTATGGCCCAGGCTAACGTCAGTAAGATAGGGAAATCTTATCCTTCCCCAGGAAGGGGCACCTTATCTTTATCAGTGAATAAAATAGTCTACTACATTGTGTTAAGCATTCAATTAAAGTTTCTTCTTTAACATTCATACAGCATTCTAGAAATAGGTACTAGTATTATCTCCATGTTACAGATGAAGTATCTGAGGCTCAAGAGTAACCTGGCAAAAGTGAAACAACATCCACAGTTTTGCCTCCTACAGTTCCAGTTACCTGTGGCCAACCATGGTCCAAATATTTTGAATGAAACGTTCCAGAAATAATTCATAAGTTTTAAGTTGCATGTCATTCTAAGTAGCATGATGAAATCTTGCGCCATCCTACTCAGGTCTGCCCAGACATGAATCATCCTTTTGCCCAGCATATCCATGCTGTACAGACTCCTGGCCTGTTAAGTCCATTAGTAGCCACCTCAGTTATCAGATCGACTGTCTAGGTATTGCAGTGCTTGAGTTCAAGTAACACTAATTTTACTGACTAATGCCCCAAAGCACAAGAGTTGCGATGCTGGCAATTCAGTATGCCAAAAAGAACATGTAAAGTGCTTCTTTTAAGTGAAAAGGTGTGTATGAATAGGGAACAAACTATACACACACACACACACATTTATATGTATGTGTATTGTCCATATATATTTTGTCCATGGTTTCAGGCATCTACTGGAGGTCTAGGGGTCTTGGAATGTATCCCACACACATAAGGGGAGATACTGTAATCAAATGGCAGGGCCTGGATCTAGCTTGTCTTACCCCAGTGTAATTGTGGTATATGCCCTAAGAGAAAGGGAAAAGGAAGGAGTGGGGGAGCTTGGGAAGGAGTGTAACAGAGAAAAGAGATACTAAAAATAATTGCAAACTACTTCCTATGGAAATCTGAACTAGTGATCAGAAAGGAATAAGGAAAAGGGAATGCAGAAGGCCAGGGAAAGAAGAAGAAACCTCTCGCACCTCAGTTCTTCCCAGTCTACCCCTCACTGTCCATTCCATACCACAGGCCCTTATTTCACGCCATCCCCAAAAAGCCCAGCTCCTGCCTCTCCACGTTCCAAAGGACCTAACTCCATTATCTACACTGAGGTTCCCCCGAATCCCAACCTATTTTAACCAACTATTACGTTTGTACAGTTCCCCCCTCCCCACAAAAAGTTACTACATAAATTTGACATTGACCAAAGATATTTCCATCCCTTATGCTTGACATGTTGGAAAAATCCTAATATTTGACAATTTTGTATGGTATCTGGAAACACATATGAAGAAAAAACCAATATCCAAAGCTTTCTGAAGCAATTCTGTGAGAATTGGAAGTGGATATAGCTTTATCAAGATAATCTTAGGCCTTAGAATTACATTACAAAGAAAAAATTAACTAGAAAATGTTAGCACATATTAAAAAGGCTTAAAATTTATATTATATAAAGTTGTCATACAAAAATATTAGATCCTTGAAGTAAATACACAGAAAGAGATAGATGCTTCATTCAAGAGAAAATAACTATTAAACAAATACACAGAAAGGAGTTCGACCTTACTAATGCAAAAAAAATGCAAATTAAAACAACGAGAACCGGTTTACACTTATGAAAGGGAAATACAACTCTTTATATGGCCCTACCTTGCCACCGACACTTTTTTTCTTTTTCTTTTTTTCAGTGAAATCTTCAGGTAAGAACAATGATCTGAAAGTGAGAACAATGTGGAAACAACATACAACAAGCTCACGTGGATTAAATGTTATAGTATTTAAGCTTATATTTTCCTGAAATGGACTCTGAGTTTGTCCCAGCCTTCTGGTGGGGGGTGCTAGTTGGGGGCTACAGCCCTTTGATAAACCTCTGGTGGAGAATTGTCTGTCTCTGAAGGCAAAGGGGGGGGTGGGGGGCGCTGTGGCGAGGTCCTCAAGAGATCCATGGTCACTGGGTAAAAAAACCTCCTCACATCCAGGATTGACCTTCAATCCTGCCACTTGCAATGTATTCTGAAGAAATAATCCACAAAGGAAAAAGAAAGGTAAATATATAAAAAGTTTAGCTGCTGCATTAATTATTATAGGAAATATCACAAAATAAGTGCCTGATTGTAGGGGAATAATGAAAAACATGGGGTGTGTACTGATTGAAACTTAAATTACAAAGACTACGTAGCCACGTGAAGCATGTTTCCGAGACGCAGCTGACGGAGAGGGGAGGACGCGCTCACCGCGACTGCCCACGCGGGCTGGAAGGGAGCCGAGTCCAGTGGAAAGTTAGCTCTGCCGAGGTGACGGGGTGGTGCATGAAAGTTCTCTCTCACTTAGATTTGTGGAGTAGCGGAATATTTATATAATGAAAATTCTACTTTTAGAGAAAAGGAGAAATAGGGCACTATGACCCTTTATACGCTGCCTCTCATCGGAGGCCCTGGGATTTCATTAACATGCAAAACTCAAAATCACCCTCATGTTTTGGTATATTCTGAAAAATACATTACACGCTTACTCAGAATTTGAACCGGTCATTCTCATGGAAGGGTTGATGTGTAGGTAAATAGCTCTTGTATTAAACCAGTTAGCTTGGAAGGCTGAATGGAAAATGTTCGCTGATCTTGCCACGCACTTGTTAAGTTCTTTAAACCGCAGGGCATTATGCAGGGTGCTGGTAAAGTCACAAAACATGGGAGAAACTCGTGTTAAAAGCACACTATTTACAGTTTAAGAATGTTCAATATGTTTCTGGTTTCAACTACATTTCAGATGAGGAATCTCTCCATGTAAGACAGTGGCTTTAATTGTTAATCTGAAAAAGTACAGTAGACACACAATATTGTCTTTATTTCCAGACTTTTGGGAACTCCTGTACTGTTTTATCGTACTTTTGGATTCACAATTGGACTCATTGCATTACACGGAGAGATGCTTCACTTGAAAAGGGATTTGGAGGTTGAAGAAAGACATCCAGCATATTCTTTGGAAATACAACTGAAAAACTGTTTACAAACCAATTTATCTGACGTGTTGAACACCCTGTAGTGTCCTACCCTTGCCAATGGCAAAAATAAAAAATCCAGATACGGTCTCCCAGACCGCGGGATGGGAGGTTGGAGCAAGTGGAGAGGAAGGAGTGGAGGCTGAGCTGTCAGTCTTTGCGGCTGTCTTGGCTGAGGGAAGTTAAGTTTGAAGCCTTGAACCGAGTTCAGGCTCCCTGATGCACGCGGGTGAGATTGCGGGGAGTGGACGAGGGAGGGGTTAAGAGCTCTGCGCCCTCCCATGCTTCTGGAAACAGCGTCCTCAGTGATCCCACATCGAGGCTGAGGCAAAATTGGGAGGTAAATGAAGCTCTAGGAGTGCTCCTCTCTGTTCGGTAGCCCTCCTAGCCCTCAGAGGTGACAGTGCATATACCTTGTGTGTGCACGTGCGCACGCATGTGTGTGCATGCGTGTGTGTAAGGTGGGGGTGGTGGTGGAGGCAGTGGTGTCAGGAAGGAAAGGAAGTTCTCGAAGAAGATAATGAGGCTGCTGAGTGTGGGAGCCCAGAGCAGAAAATATTCTGGTGCCTGAGAGAATAGGAGGGTGTGTATTTAAATGTGTGTATCTCTTTTTAGATCCTTTCATTCAGCAGGCATCTCCCTGGAGACTAGATGGTAGGAGTTCCATGAGGGGCTGCCAGCTCCACTTAACTGAACTTCCGGAGAAAGAGTGAAATACTAGCTAAAGAAAATGCCTCCGGCCAGCTCCTAGGGAGAGCCAGGGCCGGGAGAAGGAACAGGGATGTGAGAGGAAGGTCTGACCTGAATCAGTTGGAGATGTTTCCAGATGTGGCTCCTTCTTCATTCTATCAACCTCACTGTGCTAGCGCCCTTATTAGGAAGGAAAACTACATTGTCCTGTGGCCCTTCCAGCTGTCTTACAGCCGGAGGGATGCTCCCTGCACTCTTGTTCTAATCTTCCTTTCTTCCTTCCAGCCGAATGCCAAGGCCCCCACCTCAAAGAAGGGCCATTCCTGGATCAGTATCAATGACAAGTCCAGGGAGTGTGGGTGAAGGACCAATACCTTTTCCTCCGGGGACTTTAAAAACTTTGTCAGACTTCTGACTTTGTCAGAAACTCCTCTCAATCACCTTACCTCACCCTTGTGTTCACCTCCTCCTTGAAGGCCCGCCTACCAGAGGTTTGCTCCGACCAGGAGTCACTGGGGCAGAGGACTTTTATGGGGTTGAAACGCCACACCATACATTTGCAACCACCTTCTTTGCTACCCTTCTTACATTGCAAATGTAAAGCAACCCATCTGCAGTGGTGCTTTTAGGGTCCTAAAAATCTCATTGTCTCTGGAGAAAATGTGCTCCATGTGGGAAAATAACCAAACCCTGACACTCGAACATTTGGAACACAGACCTCTTAATGTGGTCTGTGGAATGCGGTCTTACAGCCTCTGGAAATGCCACCTGTGCACCACACCAAGGTTCCCTGTGTACCGTCTGCCAGGTTGGGAAGCACGGTGTCTGTGCTTTCATAAAGTGAGCCGTTGCTGCTGGTGCTATGGAATGGTTTTAGATTGAACACCAAGTGCCATTGGCTCACACAGTGATTAGACTTTCCTTCTGATTATACCAAGGAGGGGGCTCAGGTTGAAGTCAATAGGTCTATCACACTGTTTAATACTTGCTTTCCTATTTGAACAGGTATAGGCTCAGACCTCTGGGCTGGTTTGGTTTGTGCAGAGGGCAGAGCCCCTAACCAGTGGCCCTGCAGCTGGATGCAGTCTGCAGATAGGGTTTGCACTATATCTCTTCTGTCCGGAAGGTATGCAGCCACATGCTATGAAAAATACAGACATTTATGGAAGAAGATACTAGATATAAGAAACATTGTACTTGGGACAATGATGCCTCAGTCCCCTTCAAAGTAGGCACGTTGGGACCTCATACAGTTCTCACGATTGCTGTCACTTGCCCTGTCGTGTTTTCCTGAATCTCATAGGGGGTCTGAAATCCCTTCTCTTTTGAAGGTGATTTTAGTTTTGGGAAAAGTCAGAAGTTGCAGGGTGCCAAGTCTGGGCTGTAGGGGAACTATGTCACCTGGGCAATTTGATGTTTGGCCAAAAAACTCTGCATGAGAAGTGGTGCAGGAGTGGGCATATTGTTGTGATGAAGCTGCCAATCACCAGTTGCCTGTAGCTGCAGCCTTCGGAATCATCCGAATAGTTTCTGTGGGGCAATGTTTAAGCTGAATGCAAAACTTCATGCAGATTCATTGCTCTACCCTCTCAGTCATTTTGAATGTGATGGCCACACAGTCCACGTGCTCACTCAACAGCATCTACTGCCCCCACTGACTAGTACAGTGAAGTCGACATTGTTCACCCATGCCCATTCCAGTCCACTCTCCCTGACTGCCAGGTTACATCGATGTTGTGCAAACCATTCTTGTTATATTAACAATGGCTGGACTTTTTCCGGACAGACCTCATATATATGTATGTGCACGTGTGTGTGTGTGTGTGTGTGTGTATCCAACATTCTTAAACTCAGAAAATTTTGCCTAACAATCCAAACTTCTAGCTTGAGTTGACCAATATGAACATCTGGCAACTCCAGGCCCCATTTTTTTCGGGCAAGAGCTGGCTCTCCTCTCTAAGTAGGAGATACACTCTACAGTTTGCACACTTGCCACCACTCCTGATTGTATAATACAGGACCCACATTATTCACTTTCATTACCTTCCCAGCCCCTCTAAGCATTTGAATCTTAGGCCGATTTTAGGAATTCTATGGCTAAAATGGTAGATCACAGTCAAACTTGAGTTCTAAGCTGAGGAATTTGGTTTTCATTTCATAAGAAATAGAAAGCCATTATTAATTGTTAGTAGGGTATCTGAGGTTTGAAGTAACCTTTTCAAAAATGATTCTGACTTTTGTTTGAAGCTGGGAATGAGAGGAGGAGGTTGCAGGCAGGAGGCTGGTGAAGAGGTGACTTTAAACCTCACGGTCTGGAGAAATGGGAGCTGGGTCCCCTGGCTGGAGTGGGTAGCTGGAGGCTGGGCCCAGGCTGTGAAAGGACTTAGCCTGGCCTGTGTGGCATCTAGACGTTCCGTTAGGAGCAGGGTTGGGAGCCTTGCACAGTGCAGGGGCAAGCAGAAAGCCAAAACTGGACTGAAGATACGTAAGTTGTCCACCAGAGGGATGAGACTGGCTGGCTCAGAGCTGGGAGGGACTCCTTGAAGCAGAAATACAAGGACAGGGGGCCTTAAGTAAGGCTTATAAGTGGGATGGGAACCGTCAAAATGGTCAAGCTGGTTCTGGCCAGGCAGGTGAAGGCCAGACCAGGGAGCTGGCTGTGGGAATGGCAAAAGCTGGAGAGAGGTAAAAACCATTTAACAGAAGGCAGATTCAATTGGATTGATGATAATAGCAAAGGGGATCTGAAAAAAGAGTGAAAAAATAACTGTAAGGCTTCTAACTTGGGAGCCAAGAAAATGGTGTTGATCACACACGTAGAAAAGGGAGGAGGAGGAAGAAATTTTTAAGTCTGTAAACCATGAGGAGCCCTCAGGATGCCCGGGAGGCACTTCAATGCCTGGCATTAGAGAAGTCTAGGCTGCAAGTAAATATTACGGTACCATCTGCACAGAGATTAGAGAAGCAGATGGAAGAAAGACAGAGGGAGGGAGAGAAGGACAGACATCTTAGGGCATATTTATGTTTTGAGAGCCCACGAAAGTACCAGGGGTGATCTGAAATGGAGGGAAAATGTTCAGCCCCCGTGCCGGTCAAGGGGCAAGGCCACGGTTTTCAGTTGGGTCAAAACCTTCAACGACCAAAGCAAATGAGAACCAAGAAACAAAAGTGGAGCCAAAGGAAAGTGTTTCTAGAGAGAAGATCTCCATATTCATTCATTTCTTTGACAAATATTTATTGAGAACCTGGCCTTTGTCCAGGCCTCGAACAAACTGAGCTGGGCAAAAACAGAGACCCCTATCCTCATGGAGCTTACATTCTAGTAGAGAAGATCATTACTAAACAAATATTGACTGTGATCAGTGCTACCATGGAAAATGAAGCAGGGTAAGTGGATAGCGAGTGACAGAATGCTCCAAAAAGGCCTCTCCGAGGAGGTGGCATTTCAACAGAACCCTAAAATGAGGGAGTGGGCTATGCGCATATCTGAGGGAGAACATTCTAGGCAGAGGGCAAAGCAAGCTGTCAGGCCTGAGTTTGGGTGTGAAAACAGCAATGAGGCCCTGGCCAGGGGGCTCAGTTGGTTAGAGCATCATCCCATACACCAAAGGGTTGTGGGTTTGATTTCTGGTTGGGGCACATACCCAGGTTGCGGGTTTGAGGCCCAGTCGGGGTGTGTATGAGGGGCAACCGATTTATGTTTCTGTCTCACATCAATGTTTCTCTCTCTCTCTCTCTCTCTCTGTCCCCCTTCCTATCTCTCTCTAAAATCAATAAACTTATCCTTGAGTGAGGATTAGGGAAAAAAACAAACAAACAAACAGCAGGGAGTCCAGAGTTACTTAGTTCAGTTGACCCCCAGTGAGGCTACAATGCAGAATCAGCTGCACAGATACCCTGGGCCCCACCCCTGGATGTCCTAAATCAGTAAGTCATAGTGGGGCCCAGCCTCTACATTTTAACACAACTCCAGGATGGCTGTTACAAAGCCTTGGGAGTTGTGATGTAATCTCTCCCCTCATCTTATAAATGAGGACTTTGAGGCTGGCATACTTGGCCACCTGGTCCAAGGTCATGTTGCTGCTGTTGATAACAACGCTCCCTTAACACTTCCCAGGGCGTCTTATTTCACGTGATCCTTCAAGAACTCACGAGGCTGGGTTATTACAGGATGATGCCCACCCAGTTCACAGAGGAAAGCAAGAAGCTGTGGAGCAGGCAGAGGACTCGTCTCATGTCTCACCGTTTGTGAACGGAGCAAACCTGCACCCAGGTTTGGGCCCCGGGCCTCCCATCTTTTCAGTGACGAGTGAGGGTCCTAAGCCTTAATGGGCGGTGGTGGATGGGGCTGAGTGGGAAGGACATTCTACTCCACATTCCACACGGGTCTGGCTCCTTGTTGCTTGCTGTCTGCTGTCACCTAAGGGAAACGGGCAGCATGAAAAGGCACGCATCGGCTTCCTGCCAGGTTTACAAGCTTCGTAATGAGCCATTCAACCTGCCAAATGGAATTTCAACTACAAAACTCTCCAAATATACAAAATCAGAAGGAATAGAATAATAAATCCGTATTTACCCACCATTTAGATTCAACAGTAACTGTGGTTTTGCCACACTTGCCTTATCTTGCAGCTCTTACTATTTTTCTTCTTTATTCTTTGCTGAAGTCCTTAGATTTACATATATTTTTTTAAGTCCCAGACATCATGCCATTTCCTCCCATTATACTTCTGGATGCATCTCATAAAAACACCTGACCTTGTGTCTGAAGTGTGACTGCAGGCAGAGCCACCTGGGACCTCCCTGTACCAGGAGCACAGATTGCAGTGAGCGCTGCGAAACTTCCCGGGTGTGCTGGCAGGTCTGTGCTGCTCCCTGGAACCGGGTGTGGGTTCTCAATCATCCTGGCTGGCAAACACTGTGGGCTCCCTCCAAATCCTCTGACACATCGAGGTGTCGATTTAATCCCATCCTGGTTTGCCAGTTGCTGCTCAGTGTTCCCTTGCTTACTTAAGGACGGTCAGAAAAGGAAGTAGCAAAGCAGCTTCAGGACAAATTACTCAAGTTCTGGTTCGCAAGTAGGACTGTAACTGATCCTTTCAATCCTGTAAAATAGAGGACATAGAGCCCTGCTGCCCTAAATCGGAGACACAATCACAGACTGAGAAGGAGTCCGTCAGAGTCTCTAGTAAACATCAGCAATAAAGAATGGTCATGATTTTTAGCAACTAGTTAAATATTTGCCTAATCAATGCTGGGTGCCCACCAGCCATACCACGATGAGGAGTACTCTCAGGTCACCTCTCTGCAGCAGACGGGAGGGTGTGATGAGAGGACCCTTTTATAGTTCACTTGGTTGAGGCCGTGCCCCTGCCACATGCCACCAGCTGTTCCCGTCAGTACTACACCTACAAAAGCAAAAGCCAGAGTCATGAAACGTGGAGTGAAACACATCCACCTAAACCTTTTGTCCCGGCCTTTGGAACTGTCTCAGCCCAAGCCACGTGTGGACTTCCCTTAGTCAGCCTGGCCAACGCCCCTACCTGGCTAACGATCCCGATGAGGGATTCTCAGGAAGCTCCAGAATGTGGTCCACTGAGGTTTTCCACTGCTCGTTCTGCTGACGTACGATCCAGCACAGACTGGACACAGGAACCATAACTTTGTGTTAAGTTACCCACACTTCTATTTCTGGGACACCAGAGCATATATGTGTCCTAAAATGCTTTCAGGAAACAGGAATAGCCAGGCTTGACACATGCTTTTACAAACACCTACTAGTTTCCACTTTTAATTTGAGTAACCAACACTTGACGACTCGGTAGCTACAGGAGGACCTCAGTCCTGGATGCCGTCACCACCATGCTGTCTGACACCCAAGGACTCAATTAAATTTTTCTTTCACAGGATCACATTCCCACTTTCATGTGGTGAACAGGGCCTGAGACAATCAGTGCTGTAGTTATTTATTTATTTTTTTAATTCAGAAAGGAACTGATGTCATTTCACACGAAGATGCATATCCCAAAATGAAATTAAACTATAGAAACTAAACACTTATATATAAACCTGTCTTCATGATGTTGGAACCAGCACTGAAAAATGAAATAGTTCAGTTGACTTAAATGTTCTGTATAAAGGATTGTTTGACTGGGTTTCCTGTGATGACAGGTCCTGCCGGTTAAATTTACCTTATCTAGATCAGGGTGGAGACAGGTGTGAGTGAGGCCAAGTGACGTGCCTCGCAAACAAAATTTAAGGAGGCACTTATTCTCAGAATCATGTATCTGTTGATCTTCACTTGTGCAACCCTGAGAGTCAGTGCTCCCTTAAATTTTGAATTCTGGACTCCACACTCCCCTAGTCTCAGTGCTGTGGACTAGGGCTGCTAGGGGCACAATAGTTACTGAGTTACAGAGTACTCCAGGCCAGACCTGGGAGACTCCAATTCAGTACACATGGAGTGAGGTTCAGAAATCATTTTAAATAAGCTCCCTCAGATAATCCTGACATCTAACCAGATTTGGAATCCACTGAGGTAGTTTCAGAATACCACAATCCGGTGAAAGTTCCCTTACACTTGGCATGATTAACTCCGAGTATAAATACTGGATTTAATCTGAATTTTCTCCATGTAAAAGAGTATTTAAAGATCTGATTCTGTATGTCAGGGCTGTGTTCCGCTGCAATCAACATTAAGTCCTACTAACAATGGCTTCATCGAGTAGGGGTTTATTTTTCCCCGTAACTAGAAGCCTGGAGGTAGGTTACTGCTGGTGTTAGTCAGCAGGGTGCTAACATCAGGTCAACTTCTCTGATTCTCTTGGACCTTCCTTGGGTTTATTTGCCTCGTAACCCCCAAATGGCAGGTCTAGTTTCCGGGATTACTTTCAAGATGGCGAGGGAGGAAAAAGAAGAGCCGTGCCAGCCTTGTCTATTCCTTTGTATCAAGAGAGAAAAGCCTTCCTAGAAATCACCTCCTAGGCCTCATTGGTCAGAACTGCGTCACAAGGCACTTATTGTTGGAAAAGAGGCTAGGAAATCAGGGACCAGGCCTATTGTAATGGGCCTTGACTAGTGCTTCTGAAACTTTAGCAAGCATTGGAATCACGTAGAGCTTAAAACACGAGTGCTGGTATTACAGAACAGACCGGAGTTGGGGGGGGTCAGTGAACAATATACTATTACCGAATGGACCCACCCTTGTGCTCTGGGGATCCCCCACCCCGTACTAGGTTCACTTTGCTTGCTGCCAGGGAAGGATATCTCTCAATGCCAGAGATTGGTGAAAAGGAAAGGGATTATTTATTTAAAGAGTTATACAAACTTAAGAGTAATGACTTAATGTCTTCATTGAGATCCCAAAGTCCTTCAGAATACCCACAAACCCACAGTCCTTCCTAACCCCTCTGCCCAGTCCCGGGTACCATATCTCAGAAAGAGAAATAAAAGTCCGTGGTTCTTCTTTGCCCAAGCCGAGTGGTCCCAAAAAGACCCCTCATGGCTGCCATGCCTAGGTTTAAATTCTAGCACCAATCTTCCTCCGCTGCAGCATTTCTGACTTCTCCCACAACTGGCCACAGCTGCCAGCATTCCCATATTTTTCCAGCTGTACTGGGCTGCCATAGTAAGTCTGGGCAGGTGTGGCCCTGTGGCATGGAGCCAATCATCTCCAAGCTCTCACGCAGGCACTGTAACCAGGAGGAGTTGCCTCCCAGTTGCATCATGGGTTGAAGTCTCTCCCATCCCCCTGGCTCAATGCAAGGCCACAGCTGTCTAACATTTCTATGAAACCAGTTAAAGGTTATAGATATGTTAAATGACCATTCTAGAGGTTATCTGCAGAACTGTTGCTATTCAAAACAACTCTCAATGTCCCTGCTCCATGTGTCCCATCCCCCATCTTAGACTTGTGGGAGTGAGGAAATGATATACACACTAATATATAATATATAATATAATATATAAAATATAAAATATAATATACAATATACAATATATAATATATTACATAATATATAATATAACACACTGTATAACATGTAATATATCATATGGCACACAATATAGATTATATAACACATAACATATTGTATAATATATAATAAATATATAATATATGTATGGGCACATATATATGTAATATTTCCTGGACACTGAGTTCTGGACCCCATCACAAATCCCCATTTGGGCCTCCCTCTTGGTTTCACCCTGTTACACTGGGGGCTTGACCTCAGAGATTGTAAATCAGGAAGCTGGGTTAGGATCTGAGGATTTGTACTACTTAAATTTTCCAGCTGATGCTTCTGGTCTTAGGAAAACACTTCGAGAACCACTGACTTCCCACCAGTGGCTCCCAATCATGGTGGTGCATTAAAAACATGTCATGAGCATTAAAGGTAAAAGTTCCCTGGGTCCCACCTTTAAATATCTTGATTTAATTGGTCCGTGGGGCTCAGTCATTCTTATTGCCAAAGCTCTACAGCTGATTCTAATGGTAGCCAAGGATGGGAACTGCTTTTTAGGCCAATCCTGATCCACCTGGGGGTGTCATTGAGGTTCTATTAACATGGAGGAGGAAGTGGAGGGTAATAGGTCTGCAGCAGGTTTAGATAGTGGTTTCCAAACTTGTCTGCAATTTTGATTCACTTGGAATATTTCAAAATCCCCAAATTCAGGTCACACCCCAGACAATTAAATTGCAACCTGTGGGAGGCGGGACACAGGGCATCAGTAGTCTTTGATGTTCCTCGGGTGATCCCACTGTGAAGACACACTTGGACATCCCGTGGTTAAGAGAAGATTGCCATGAAGATAATTACATTGGAAAACAATGTAAGAGGAAGGTATGCAGGGAGGTTATTTGGATTAGAAAAGCAAAACTTGATGATTTTTTAAAATTATAGTTTCCAAGTGTGTGAGAAAATTTCACAAAGAATGCTGTTGTCTATCTGAACTGAAGAACCAGCCAGGAGGAAAGAAGATTAACCTGGTCAAAACCCTTGGGTTTGCCGCAAGAAAAATTTCCTAGCTGCAAATTGGTCAAGGAAAGGTGGCGTACTGAGAATGGGGTTGTGCAATCCTGTCATTTAAGAGCTGTAAAAATAGTAGATTCTCATCTGCTGAGACCCTTTTACTGTTATTATTTCTGAAGGTGAAGAGGTAGAGGAAATGACCCGTTTTAGATTTCTTTGAAATTTTTCTATTTTATTTCTCTTCTCATTTCACATCTCAGTTTAAAAGACAAACCTCCACATTAACAATTTGAAGAAAATACAACCTGTGCCCACACCTGCTTGAATGCATAAAACAGCTGACAGGTAGTAACAGTTCGAGATGCCACCAGCTCAAACTGTTTGGATTTCTAAGAGGCTCCTCTGAGTGTCTAGATGAGAGGCAAACTGCCAAATATAGAGTGCCATCCAAATTTTTGATTTGAATAGGTTCTTGTGTTTGAAATGTAAATGTTGTGCTCAAGCATGATACACCATCATGCCTGAGTTCTGCTACACACACACATACAATAGCTATTGTCATGCCACCCGGCAATAATGCATATGTGTAAATATAACTACAGTTAAAATGTGTTCTCCTCTGTATATGAAATGCCACTGGCTTTTGTCAGTAAGACATGCCCTTTGAGTTGTCTTTTGCAAGGCTGGTAATAGATTTACCCCGATCATACCTAACCTTATTACCTGTACCGTGCACCAGTATGACTGTAGAGGTTTCAATTCAGAGAAAAAAAATAGGAGGCTGCTGATGGAGCGAATCCACACTCAAAGGATCTTAGGTTGAAGATTCCAAAGCTTTGGGAGTGTTGGCCCCAAATTTTGCCACACATTATGATTGTCCCGGGAAGCCATGGGTGTGGAATTCAGGCATCAGTAGTGTTTAAGATCCCCAGGTGATTTCAAAATGCAACAAAGTGTGAGAACCACCGCCTTAGTCACCTTCATTACAGGATTTAAAATCTCTTATAGAGAGAATTTCTTTTAGGTCTTGTGTCAAAAGTCGAGGTACGAATTAGATACAATTTCCCCCTTGTTGGGTGTGACAGAGACTAATTATCCCAAATATTCATCCCACCTAACTCCTCCATCATAAGAGAACTTCTAATAATTCACTGACTACATGGCTACTTAGGATAAAGTCTACTTTTTTCCAGCCTCCTCTGCAGCAGAGCATGGCCTTATACCTCAATTCTGGCCAATGGGATTAGGAAGAAGTGGGCGTGTGCATATTCCTGGACAATCCTTAAATTAGGGAAGGTGTGTATTCTTATCTCCTTCCATCTTCTTGCTAGCTTGAACTCAAACTTAATCCATGAAGTTCCAACAGCCAATTGGACAATGAGATGACGTAGAAAGTAGAAGCCACACAAAGCAAAGAAACAGGGTAGATGGAGCCCCTTCCCAATACCATAGAGCGTAATTCCAGCACTGGACTGACTATCTTAAGGGCCTCTTAATGGGTAAGAAAAATAAATTTCTGTCTTGTTTCCAGCACTGTTTCTGTTAATTGCAATTGAACTTAATTCTAATAGACTCAGTGGTTCTCAAATTTTGGTACATCGCAGAAATACCTATGACTAATAAAACATGGTGAACTAGGTGATTCTGATGCCTCGGTTTGAGAACAACTATACAGATATCTCTGGGGGCTGAAAAGGAGGCATGATGAGGGTAAAGCTTTGAAACGTAATGACTGATTGGACTCATTTTGGAAAAGTGCATCTATTGAGTAAAGTATTTAGCGGTATAGTGTACTGGTTAAAGATTTCAATTAGGGGGATAAACAGATCTGGACTTAAATCCTGGACCTGCTGCTTACCAGCCACTAGTTCTTAACTTTTCTACGCCTGTTTCCTCATTTATAAAATAGGCTGGTAACAGCACCTACGGCTAGTGGTATAATGAATGAGAATTAAATGAGATCACCTAAGACGATGATTAGTATAGTAACCAACCACCAGACAATAAAGGTTCGGTAAATGTTGGCTTGGAAAAAGAAATGAGGGTAGAACTTATAATCTGGCTTTGAACTCATTTCAATCCCTCACTATTTAGTCCTACTCTGTCCATCGTGGTGGTCACTAACCACAATGTCGCCACTTCACACTGCTAGGATGGCTATAATTCGAAAAAAGACAATAAAAAGTGTTTGCCAGAATGTGGAGAAGTTGGAACCTGTACACATTGCTGGTAGGAACACAAAATGATGTAACCCCTTTGGAAAACAGTTTGGCAATTCCTCAAAATGTTAAACATAGAGTTATCCCATGAGCCAGCAATTCTCATAGGTATAGACAAAAAGAAAATCTCTGTCCACACAAAAACTTGTACATGAGTGTTCATTATACCATTATTCATAATAGTCAAAAAGTGGAAAAAATAAATGTCTACCCACCAAATGGCTAAACAAAACACTCCATACGATATAATATTTGACAATAAAAGGAAGTATTGATACATGCTACAACATGGATGGATCTCGAAACATCATCCTAAGTGAAAGAAGCCAGTCACCAAAAAACACACACTGTAATTCCACTTGTATGAAACGCCCAGAATAGACAAATCCATAGAGACAGAAAGTAGGTTAGTGGTTGCCGAGGGCTGGGGATTAGAGGAATGAGAATGAGTGCTAATAGGTACGAGGTTTCCTTTTGGGCTGACAAGACGTTCTAACTTAGATCTTGGTGACAGTTGCACAACTATGTGATTGTACAAAAGACCATGGCACTGTACACTGTAAGTGGTTGAATACTATGCTATGTAAATTATATCTCAATAATGCTGTTAAGAACAAAACATGGTACCCCTCAAATAAAACATTAAAAAACTAACTTTGTAAGGAAATAGGGGAAATAAAATTTACTGAGGCAGCATTATGTAATGGAACGAACATTGGTCAAGAGTCAAGACCTAAGTTCTAGGGCTGCAGTCATTGCTTACTAACAGAAAGGCCTAAGGCAAGTCTCTCTCTTTCTTAGATGATTATTTATTTATTTATTTATTTATTTATTTATTTATTTATTTATTTATTTATTTAAAGTTTTATTTATTGATGAGAGAGAGAGAGAAACATTAATTTGTTTTTCCATCTACTCATACACTCACTAGATGACTCTTGCATGTGCCCTGACCAGGGATCAGATGATGGAACCAAGTACTCAGTTGGTTGAGTATCCCCTGAAATGCCAGGGTTGTGGATAGGGTAAGTCTCTCAACTTCTGTCTTCAGCCTGATCATTTATTAAAGGACAAGGATTTCATTTCTGATATTTGGTGGCAAGGATGTCTTTTCTGTTGACCTGGTAGAACAGCTATTGCATCAGATTCTCAATAAGCTTGATGATCCTAAACAGGTAAGAGCTGCTGCTTCTGGCTTCAGCCCTGTACTCTACTTACTGGTAACAATCTGATGAAATACCTTCAGGAAATCCCGAGGTCACCAAGCCAACAAAACAGCCCTCCCTCAGCAGGGACTGCAGAGTATATTCTCCTAGGAATCCTGCAAAGAGAGAGGGCTATTCTAATTCAGTTTTGATGGAGCATTAGGTTCAGGCTATGCCCTTCCCTTGCCCACTGAGTGGGATGTGAGAAAGAGAAATAAAGCACTCTTTAATTCATCTCTGCTCAAATTATCTTCCTTGTAGTATACCAAGAACAAAACAAATAAAACAAGAAATCTTACCAATTATAGACTCATTTCAGATAGAATCATGGAAATGTGGAAAGGGAAGAGACATTTGTCCCAATCCTCTCATGTCACTGATGCAGAAATCGATGACTGGAGGTGTGAGTGACTTGATTATGGTCCCATTATCTGTTGAATCGGGGTTAGAATCCTCGACTGTTGACTCCAATTCTGATGCCTTTTTCTTTGACCTAATGCAATACATCTTCTCAGTGGAATTTCATAAAGTGGGAGAGAAATTTAGCCTCATATGTACCTTAGTTTCATTTAATTTAATTGAACAAACATCAAATTAAATTACAAACAAATGTTAAAGAAATTAAATCTGAGATTTCACTGAAAAAATTTCTTCAATCAAATAGAAGGCCAGTATTTCCAAACTCCCGTTGAGAATCTGGTACACCTCCCGCCTCAGAACTCTGCCGTCTTCCTATCTCTACACTCACTTAGCTGGTGATCTCATGCTGTGTCACTACAAATACTCTTCCCTTTTCTTCATAACTCACAACTGATGCAGTAGGAAATCCTATTGCCTTGACCTTCAAAATATATGCAGAATCCAGCCACTTTTCCATTGTGATTGCTTCCATACTGGTCCAAGCTACCATCATCTTTCTTCCCTGGACTACTGCCATAGCCTCCCAGCTATTCCCTTGTTTCTGCCCAGTGCATCAAGGAAAACAATGCTTTGAAAGAAGCTAAGTTAGATTATGTTGCAACCCTGCTCAAAACCCCCAATGGCTTCCCATCAAAGCTAAAGTTCTTACAGTGGCCTCCAAGGCCCTGCATGACCTGCCCCCTCCCTCCTACCTCTTCTGCCCATACTGCTCCTACCACACAGGGGTCTCCTTACTATTCCTTGAGCAAGGCAGATGTACTCACCTCAGAGTCCTTTCTCTGACTCTTCTGTTGGAAATGCTTTTCCACAGGGGTAAATACTAAAATGCATGCAAGTTAATAGACTTTTGTTAAGTAATCACAGATACAAAATTAGATACAAGTCCTTGAAAGGGCCCCTGAAAGTTAAATTTCGCTAGCATTATGGTAAATCTACCTCTGTTCTTTTCTCAGATGTCTACTTGGCTAATGCACTGGCCTCCTTCAAAGCTTTGTTCCAAGTCTTACCTTCTCAATAAAGCCTGCCGTGACTTTTCTGTATAATACTGCAACTGGCTCCTCCACTCCTCTACTTTTTCTCTCCCATAGCACTTGTTATCATTTAACACACTATATAATTAACTCGTTACATTTACTGCTCCTCCCCCACTGCCATGCTAGCAAGTAAGCTCCAGAATGCCCAGGACAGTGTTGGCATGGAGTAGATGTGCAATAAACATTCGTAGAAGGAATGAATTTCTATTTCTTCAATGATATTTTAAAAGCGGTTGGAACTCCTGGGCCTGGCATAAGCTAGCTGCTCAATTAGCTATGAGCTTGAAGATTAAATTAACTTTCAAAAGCCGTCGTTGTTACTAATCACCCAGTATCTAGCATGTGCCAAGTTCCTTTTCACATTCTTTTGACCACCCCATTAGGTAGATACTGTTATTATTCCCATTTTACAGATGAGAGAATTGAGTTTAAATATACTGCCTATGGTCACATAGCTCAGAAATAACCAAGTGGAATTAAACCCAGGTCTGTCATATTCCAAAGCCATCTTTCTATTTTTCTGGTAGCAAGTGACATTAATATCCCAGTTTCTTGCTGGCATGGTTGAGGGAGGCAGCGGAAAAACTGCATGAATTTGAGATTAATAAATAGCTCGGATACATACTTGCTTTGCCACCTGGGCAAGTTTCTTAACCTCTGAGTTTGTTTTCTCATCTGTAAAATAAACCTCACAGTGCCTAGTTTGAAGAAAAGATAAGTAAAGGAGATAGTGTTTAATATTGAAGTTTTAAAAAGCATCAAACAAATACTCCCTTCAAAGTATTTGAAAGGACTTATAATTAAACACACACATTCACAAGCAGAATTTGGAGGAGGGTGCAAGCCAGTTGCCATGGGGAAGTCAGTGGTGGGGCTTTTCTGGGACCAAGCACACAGGGGCTGGGCTCAAGGAAACAATGTAGGAGAGAGGCACAGAAGAGCAGTGTTGCAAACCGAAAAGGAATGAAAGAGACACTCTTCTGAAGTTACATTTTGTCCCTGCCTCCCACAAACTGGCTTGCTCACGTCTTTCTGTAAAACCCTAGAGTAGGTCTTTTTTCAACACTTCACTGAACGAGTGTCACAGGATACCTGAAGTTTCCTGGAATTGAGTCATCTCATGCAATTTCAAATATCTAAAGTGCTAAATGAAAGAAAAACTCCAACGTGTTATATTTCTGCCAAGCTTCTTTGGGAACAGTAGGTGAGGAAAGCCAATCTGGCAATGTCAGGTGCAGGGGAGGTTGAGCCAAAGGCTAGGAGGTCCCCTAGTTTAAGGCTAGTCCCCACAGACTCCAATTAAATTGGCCGAGTGCCTGGGGCTTGCCTCATGTACCCTGGAGGGGCCCACACTTTACAAAGACTTTGGCAAGGGGCAGGCAGCATTGATTCAGGTTATTTTTTTCTTCTTAATGCTCCCTGGTGACATTTTGGGTATTCTTTTAATAAACAACTGAATTTTATGAAAGATGAACTAGCATGTGGTAAAATAATAAAAAATTTAAATACTTATACACCTGTGACCTTAATGAGGCAATAATTAAAGATATGTTTTATAAAATCTGTGCCCATGTATCCAACAGATATGGCATTCCTGGTTTTCCAGCTAAGAATGCAGGGTTCTCCTATTTGAAGAAGGTGGGACAATAAGATATATAAGATGTCAGAATGAGTCTGGCTGTGTAGGTGGCTGTTTCAACAGAGCCTTGAAAACCAGGAGCTTAAACAAGATAGAACTCAATTTTCCTTTCATTGAAAAGAAACCTATAGGTGGTCAGTCCAGGGGCAACGTAGTGCTCCATGGTCATCAGGAACTAGAACTTCCAAGTTTCTGTATCTGCCATCCATGGCTTGTGGCACTTGATGGCTAGTGGAGTGCCTCATGTGACAGAAGGGAAGTTGAAGGGCATGCCCTTTCCTTTCAAGGAGACTTCTTACAATGTCTACAGTTGCATCTTGTCTGCGTACATCTGATTGGTCAGAAAGCAGTCACATGATCATACCCAGCTGCAGGGAAGCTGGAGAATTGTAGTTTCTTAGCTGAGTGTGCTGTACCCAGAGCAAAATCAGGTTTCATTATAAGGAAGGGAAGGACCAATATTGGAAGGCAATGTTGGTCCTTTGATTTGCAATCTGCCTCTACTTCCTTTCTAGACTAGGATGCACACCTGAATACTTCTATTGTTCTGAACACTGCTAGTTCAGACTGTCTACTTACATAAATTATCGTAATTATTATTTTTACTTACTTTAGAGAGGGGGCGGAGGGAGAAAGAGAAGGAAAGAAACAGTGATGTGGGAGAGAAACGTCGATCAGTTGCGCCCTGACAGGGGCTGGACCTGCAACCCAGGCCTACATCCTGACCAGGAATCCAACAGCAACCTTTCGTTTTGCAGGTCGATGCCCAATCAATACAGCCTCACCAGTCGGTGCTAAATTATCACTTCTGAATCTTCATATAGTCAGTAAAATGCCACAGGTTAGGGGTCAATAGATGTCTAAAATTACGGAACAAAGTGGGGTGCAATGAAAGCTAGAGACACAAGTTCAAAAAATGGCTTCATTTTCAGCTGAGTCATCTCAGCTGACCTACCGTGGTAGGTGAGTAAAACCTCTGAAAAGTATTTAAAAATTTTTTTGGTACTTTGAGGTAATGATATATTTGGGTAAATTGTTTGAAAGCAAGTTTTTTTTTAAAAAAAAAGTCACTGTGGCTTTTAAAAAATATGTGTGATTTTTTAAAAAGATATTTGATTAAGAGAATGTGATTAAATTTTTTAAGACTAATCTATTAGATAAATAATTCCTTAAACTCCCAGAAAAATTTTATTTGTGAGATTTGTAAGTCTGAATACTAAGTGTTTGAGGTATTTGAGAGAATAAAATACAGTAAATTCATAATCATGGTTTGAAATGTCTGATTGGAAAAGGAATTGTGGTAAGGAATCTAATTAATTATGTAGGAGGTATTGCCACTGAAGAAATTCTTATTCATTAAATTTATGATTGATCAAAGAATGGATGGAAAGTGCGTTCTATTTGATTTATAAAAAGATAGGATTTAATATATAAAAGCAAAAACTACAATATAAAAATAATATATGTGTATTGTGCTTAATGGCTTAAAAATAGCAGGTGTAAAAATGAAAACCTTTAACATAATGGATATTGATTAAAATTAAAGTAGTTGGGACTGTTCCTTGCACACACACAAACACCCTCTGTCATTAAAAAAACACTAACAGATATTGTTTACCCCGTTTCACAGATGAAGAAAGTAAGTCGCAGAGTAGTTACCTGCCTCATATCCCACAGGGGGTCACAACAGCTGGGATTCCAACTGAACTTTCCCATCCTCTCTCAGTTAAGGCTGGAGTGTTTTTCTAGGAGGGAGCTCCAGGCCTTCCTGAATCGGCAGCAGGTTGGCAGCCCAGGTCTAGGTAAACTGTCTTTCGCTCTGGCCAGAACTGAGATACCCTGGCTAAACGCTTCTGCAATGACAGCTTCCAGGACTCCTCACGTGAATGGTAGAAACAGATGCCACATTTTTATTGTTTTTTAACTAATTTGTTTTCATTGAAAAATTAATATATACACATAATAAAAAAATCCATGAGGCCTGGCTGGTGTGGCTCAGTGGTTGAGTACTGGCCTGTGAATCAAGGGGTTGCTGGTTCGATTCCCAGTCAGGGCATGTGCCTGGGTTGCGGGCCAGGTCCCCAGTGCGGGGTGTGTGAGAGGCAACCACACATTGATGTTTCTCTCCCTCCCTTCCCTCTCTAAAAAAATAAATAAAATCTTTTTTAAAAATCCATGGAAATTTAGAAAGTGTTAAAAGAGTCTGTGAAAACAAGTTGTTCCAATGTTCCTCACTTCAAGCAAAAGAATAAAACAAAAAACTGGCAATACCAAGGGCCGATAAAGATGTGGAGGGACTGAAATTTTCGTACAGTCCGGGTAGGAATAACAAATGGTAGAGCCATTTCAGAAAACACTTTGAATAGTGTTAGGAATGGAGAAGAGTACATCACCTCAACTGTGTAGAAAGTAGTTGTACATTTAAAAAGTTCAAGAAGACAGTTTACTAACCTGTTGATCATGTGGTAGATGATTTTATTTTATTTCCTGTTCACTTCTTTTTTCCTTAAAAATACCCCAAAAGTGTTGTTGTGAAAGAAACATTCTAAGGTTAAGGGTACTCAGCAGATTCCCTTGACCCCAGATTTCAGACCCCTGGTGTTACTATCTTAAAAATCTACATTTGTGGGTTCTGTCTCCAAAAACCATAAGCCATCACACTTTGAAATAAAGTACTGTAATGTTGGAATATATTGGAAGTTTCCTTAGAAATTAAATATGGCTCTGTTTATACGTCTGTTGTTAAAATGTATACTTTTAAAACTGAATTTATTGAGGTGACATTGGCTAATAAAATTATATAGGTTTCAGGGGTACAATTCTATAATACATCATATTGTAAAATTCACACTTTTCTGTATGAGACTCAAGACTTCTAAGGCTTCACTGTCCAACACAGTAGCCACTAGCCACTGGCTATTGAGCTCGTGAACCGTGGCCGGTCCTGAGAGGTGCTGCAAGTGTAAGACATACTAGATTTTGAAGACTTTGAATTAAAAAGAAAGAATATAAGGTATATTGTCAGAATTTTTTATATGGATTACATGTTGAAATAACATGTATATGTAAGCTAAACAAAATGTATGTTGAAATTAATTTTACCTGTGTTTTTAGAGTAATCGATCTCATTACTATTATCTGTTCCTTTTACTTTCTCAATGTGGTTACTAGAAAATCTTAAGTTCCATATATGGCTCTTATCTTTCTATTGGCAGAGCTGCTTTAAAAATCTGTTCTTGATCTCACCTTTCGAGCCTCATATTCTCTCTCATGTTTGCACACAAATAAACAATACAGACCCCTCCCCCATTCCCATGGTAAGACACGGTGCTATTTTCTGCTGCACTTTTCTGCTGTGATTGCCTCAGGTTGCAGTACATTTCCTCCATGTTAACTCATGTTTAAATCCTATTGATCCTCAGGCCCAGCTACAATGTTGCCCTATCAGTGATGCCTTCTGCAGTAACAGGGATCTTACCTGCTGTGTGCAACAGAAACCACAGTTAGACACCACGATCAAACAGGCGTTTCTGCTTTTTCTGTGTCCAGGAGGGTCAGGCCCGGACTGGCACAGCGGTTTCCTGACATCCTCAGCCTCTGAGCTCCGTTCTGCCTTTCTGTTTCACCATTGTTGGTGTGAGGCTTCTCTCTTCACGGGCACTTTGTAGTCACAAGACAGCTGATGCGCCTCCAGCCATAAATCTGTGTTCTAGGTAGGTGAGAAGGAAAAGAAAGGATAACAGCAGACTTTTTTCAGAGGTCTCCAGCAGACTTGCACTGTATCTCATTGGCCAGTATTGTGTCAAGCAGATACCCCATTTTGCAAGACAGAGAGAAAAATACAGTTCTTTTTGGCTTTGCTATTGTTTTCATTCTCATTGGCTTTGGTTTTTCTTTTTCTTTCTTTTCTGGAAAAAAATGCTGCAAGCATATATTAGTAAGGAACAGGGGATTCTAGTCGTGCCTGCCCACATCTTTGATTTTACTAGTCAAAATTTATTTCCCTGGGTGGTGCTGAATACGCACGGAAAATTTTTACTGTTTTTGCTTCCCTCATCCTAGCTTCCAGAGGGACTTTGTTTCCCCGGTAAACATAGTTTTTCTTCAAGCAGGAACACAGTAGCTTACCACATTTTAGATTTTCTTACTTGCCATCCCATTCCCATGTTGTGCTGGGGTCTTTTCATTCGTTGTGCACAATGCCTTAGGGTCTAAGAGCGTTTCAGGGACTCAGATATTTGACACCTGAAAAAAATGTATTGGTTTCTGAATGCACAAAGAAAACGGTAATATAAAATCATTATATTTGACTAAATGTCTATAAAATATATAGTTATATTCAATACATTGTTAAATTCAGTATTCACAAAAATGTTATTATGTTTGAAATCTATGTACAGATTATGGTCTCATTTTCCCGAGTAAGCACAGTGATTGTACAGAAATTGTACCTGACCAGAAATTAAACGATTCACTCCTAGCTTTAGTGGCCGTTGCAGCTGCTTCCCCAAGCTTCTTTCCAGCCAGGTTTTTGCTCCAAGCCTTTCACAGTACAACAGTTCCCCCCTTGTCTGCAGGGGACACATTACTTCCAGGACTCCCAGTAAAGGCCTGAAACCCCAGATAGTACCAAACCCTGTATATACTATTTTTTTCATATGCATACATACCCATGATAAAGTTTAATTTATAAATTAGGCATTATAAGAGGCTAATGTCAGTGACTAATAATAGAACAATTATAATGTAATAAAAGTTATGTGGAAGTAGTTTCTCCCTCCAAATACGTTATTGAACTATACGTTATTGAACAAATGCATAATATTGTTTTGTTCAACTTCATTTTGTTATAACATCGATGAGAAAAAAATGGCCTCCTAGCTGGGGCCACTGTCTGTGTGGCGTTTGCATGTTCTCCTTGTGTCTGTGTAGTTGACCACAGGTACCTGAAACCATAAGGGGAAAGATGACTGTCCCTGTAATTCTAAATGAGTGACTGAGTTGGAAATGGAGAGGTCTAGTCCATTCGGGCCAATGAAACAGGGATATAAGTGCACTGGCCTTCTCTGCCCACCCCTGAGAGTTGTGAATAAGGGAGGGTTTTGACTTTATTGCTGCTGGCAGTCTATCTCATAACCACAGAGACACCTAGGCCTAGGACAAAGCCTACAGTTGTGGTATGCAGGGCAAAGAGATGGAAAAAATTTTTAGGCTCTTGTCAACACAGTGAACACACTAAATCAAGAGCCCTTAAATCTGACCAACCTCTGGACTTCCAGTTGTGTGTGCTAGTGAATCACAGTGTTCTCGTTAGCGCTGACCTCATTAAAAATAAATGACATTATCAGGTTTTAGAATCCTGCAGATCACATAATTTTATCCCCTAATTTATTTGAAGGACACAGAGCCCCAGTGATTCACGTAATTTACTCAACATTTGCTGTATTACTTTGCTAGGCTGCCACAATAACGTACCGCAGACGGAGTGGCGTAAACAACAGAACCTTCTCTTCTCGCAGTTCTGGAGGCTAAAATCCAAAATCAAGGTGTTGGCAACTTCGGTTTCTTCGGAAGCCTCTCTCCTTGGCTTATAAGTGGCGATTTTTTTGCTGTGTCTTCCCACGGCCTTTGCTCTGTGCACCTCTTCTGTCCCCGTGTTCGCATTTCCTGTGTTCGCAAGCACGCCAGTGAGAGTGGGTTAGGGCCCACCCCAACGACCTCATTTTCACTTAGTTACCATTTGAAAGGCCCTGTATATAAATACAGTCACACGCTGGCTGTTCTGGAGGTTAGGGCTTCAACACCTGGATTTGGGGGAGGGGGTGTGACAAAATTCAGTCTGTAATAGCTGCCCTGGACTTGCTCACCACAGTGCTAGAGGTCCGACCAGGACACCGCCCTTCCTGACTTCCAGCCGCGCTTTCTCACCACAGTGAAAGGAATGTCGAATTTCTGTGTAATGTCTGTTTGAATGACAATGAAAAATTTTAGAAGGAATTAAGGTAGCATTTAGAAGGGGGTGCAGGTACAGGTCATCAGCAGTAAAGCTGGAAGGAATGTAGAAGCTCCAAAAAACAAACAAAAAAACCAGTCTGAGTTTTCAACTCTAGAACCCAATTATATAGAAAAATTATATTATATTATATAAAAAAATAACGTATGCCCTATTTTTTTTTATGGGAATACGTTCCATTGTTCTAGAAAAATGAAGCATTCATACCATCCAATAATAGAGGATCGGTTAGGTAAACCATGGCATAACTATTCACTTGGAATGCCTGCAAACCAAAAGGTTGCCAGTTTGATTCCTGGTCAGGGCTCGTGCCTGAGTTGCAGGCTGGATCTCTAGTTGGGGGTGAGTGAGAGGCAACCAATGGATGTTTCTCTCACCCATCAATGTTTCTCTCCCTCTCTCTCTTCCTCCCTTCCCCCTCTCCAAAAACAAATAAAGTCTTTTCAAAAAGTATAAAGTAAATACATATTTCTTAAAATGAAAAGATGTTAAAATTTTAAAAATTAAAAAATACATTAATTGACTATATGCTATGCTCTGTTTTAAAGACATACATTTATGTATATATGCAACTACTGGCAATGTACACATAAAACTATTAGTACTAGATAATCGAATTATGGAAAATATTTTTCCTCTCTACTTTTTAAAAAAAAGTTTTAAAGAAATCTGGAAAGTTTGTGTGTTGAACACTGAGAAAGGTGTCCCTATCTGGGGGGAGGGGGTCAAACGTGAAGGCTGTGTTTTGGCTGATCAAGCCAGCAGCAATCAGCAGCAAAGTGGGCACT
>PVKM010004323.1:0-52695 GCA_004027735.1 Carollia perspicillata
TAAAGTTTTGAGGACACTCTTGCAAAATTCTTATACAATTAATCTTAACACTGTCTGGGTATATATAGTCTCATGCAGGAAGTTACTTTAAATTTGAAAGTTCTTTATATACATTCAACTTGCAATAACTTCCACTTTTAACAAGAATTTCTTGTATTCCTCTCCTGATACTCTGGAACTAGTAACATGGTTTTATGTGTTGTGTCACATTAGTCTTATGTGATGTCATTTCAGTCCTGGAGATCCTTCACTCCTGGAGTCTTCTCTATGAAGAGTCCTTAAGCCTCAGAGGGTGCTTTCCTCACAAAGATCCATTAAAAAAAAATGACAGAGCAACTCAGGAAGTTGAGAAAGGCCAAAAGCCCCCAAATGAATTAACTAGATGATGCCAGTACCTTGGGATAAAATTTGGCTAGGTTGAAGAACAAAGAATCCTACACTGAGTGCCCTTTCTTTTGATAATTCTGGCATCATTTTGTTTAAACGTAGCTTTGGATCAGTCCAAATGACAACAAAAGATATTTCCCTGTTACACAGGGGAAAGATGAGGAAAATGAAGTATGATTCTAAAAGAATAGTTGACTTACTGAGAGAAACACTATTTAAGAATGTTTTTCCTCTGTTTTTATCCTCTTTTTACTTTTCTGGATTTCTTCTCATACATTTATTAATTACTCAAGAAGGATAATTCAGAAAATAAACATTTAAAAAGTCTAAACTAATACAAACAGGATTTTTGCATAATTAGGGAAGATATGTGTAGAATGTTCTGAGTCTTTTCTGAATCTTTTATCCTAAATAAAATACAATAAATTCTGAATCTTTTATTTAGAACACACTGTCCTTGATTTCTACTTTCCACTCCTATCTGTCTCCTATTGTATTGTCTTCAACTCTGTGTAGAAAGCCAAAAAGTTGCATAATGCCTACCTTTTACATTTATGACACCTCTCCTTGTCTCCACTAATCCCTCTTACCACCAACAAACACCATACTTAAAGGAAGAAGCAGATTCCATCTGCTATCTGATTCAACACAGTTCTCGGGAATAGCTCTTCCTGAGGGCCAAACGTGTGCGCCTTTCTCACAGATGAGGTGATTTTCTAGACTCAGGTAGCAACGCACTAGAAGAAAACTTAGACCTGAGACCAGCTGGGCAGCACTCTAAGGAGGCTGCTCTACTTTGATTTGCACTTCTCATTTCTGAGTTGTCACTGCTGTTGTACACTTTTTCCTGTAACTTTGCACAACTGGCAATGCTGAATATAAACCAAAGCCATATGTTTGTGTCCTTTTGCCAAACGATTCCAGCAAATAGTTCTATTATTCCCTTAGGTAGCCAACGTGTGCCAAGGATTTCTATTAGTCGCTGTACATGGCCTCTGAGTCACAGCTTTGTAACATAAGAGGGCAATTGCTGGCTTTATGTTTTAGGAGACTGTTTTGCACATTTTTTTTTAGTGTTCCCTGTTTAAAGATAACTCAATTAGTAACACCTTAAAAGGGCCTTAATTTTTTTTTCTTGCTAATATTTTGAAATATGTGTTACAAAACATGTGTTAGCAAACAAGGTCCTTCATATATGGATAAATTATTTTAAATAGATTTTCCCCCAAACAAAAACAACCCAGTTCCTACTTTTCATTGTTTGTAGGAATTAACTCTAGATATCATATAGTACTTTTTAAAACATGCTTTTAAAATATATCCCTGACTTACTTTTAATACTTAAATAATTAATTTCTAATACAAATAAATTTAAATCAAAATTTTAAAACTATTTTAACTCTGAACCCTTCCTTAAGAGCAAATGCATGAACAAATAATACATACTAATCAACATGCAAAAGGTTTGTAGGCTCAGAGGCCTTCTTCCTCTGTTTAATATTTTTAAATATCACAGTGACCATGTTTCTGACAAAAATCACAATTCTAAATTCAGCACTAACAATATATATTTTAAAGCAAATCCACAGATATAAAGCACTGCTATACAGGAGAGCTTTTATATAAATGCTTTGATCGGATTCATTCTATTTTAATATAGTTTCCTTTTTCATAAAAATGTTACTTTACCTCTCTTTTTCTCCAGGTAACTTGTATGCCGACTTGGTTTGCCCTGCTTTGTCTAAGTGACTAAATGTCTTTGTCCACTTCAGTGAGAAATCCTAAAATTCATTCTATTAAGATAAAAAATAAAAGAAGGGAAGCATATCAGATATGACAAATAAAAGATCAACAATAAATACACTAATGTGAACAATAAATAATGTATTGACACTTTTACCTAAACTTTGGTTGTACTATACTATAAACAGAATGAAATATTTTGTGCTATACATTAATGGTAAACATATTTTTACTTTTTTAAAGGTTAGCCAAATTCTTTTTTGTCTTTAGTACCAAACTATATATATGATGTCTTAAATTTATTAGGGAAACTGGATAAAAAAGACTCTCTATTATTATTGTTATTTTACTCTTAACCACCAAAAGAGAAAGTTCAGATGAGATTTGGAATGTGCTATTTTCAAGTCACAAAACAAATCCAAATTTCATCCTATTGTTATTTAGGGCTCTCCTTAACGGGCTATGATAAAATGCTACTAATTCTTTTTGCTAACATTTTAACCTATTTTCCATGGAAACAATTTGCTCTTGGTTTACTTTGCCTACAGACATAATGCACAGAGCTGTATCACGTCTATTTGGTCTCAGGGATAAGAACAGAATCTGTCTTCTGGCCATTTGACCCGTAAGAGGAAACTTTGAAATCCAGTGCAGTACACTAGAGGGGCTGTTTATAGAAATACCACCTATACCAATACAGATTTAAAATATTTATATCTGGCAGTTCTCATTTTAAAACACAAACCACCAACCTTCCTTGCAGATTTCTGTTGTCCTGTTTTACCCTTTGCAGTGGATTGAAGTGCCCGGCTTTTTAACCATAGATTTCTGTATTACTTGTAAGCTTTGAGCAGACATTAAGCAGATGCTTCTTCAACTCTAGTCACCAACAGTGGTTCCTGGGGGGAAAAAAAAAAACATGGATAAAACTTTCTCAAGTGAGAGCACATTACTACATATGATATAAAAATTGAAAAGTACCACATGAGCTTGGGAATTCTTAGTTTGTGTTTCAGCGCAACTAAAAAGAAAGGGTTTTTTTCTCAAACGCGCTTGGCTTAGTCTACTTCACCCTCAGTTCAGAAAGAGTTCTGAAGCTGTCCACCTGCCTATTCCCCTTTGTTTCTCACAGTCTAACCTAAAACAAAAGATCCTGGAAAACAGTCACACTGGTGAGCAAAGCTCTTTCTAAATCCTGAAAGTAATGGCTTTTTGTCTAATACCCTATCGTGTTATGTATTTATTAGCAATACATTTTCCATTTATTTTCTCAAAGATTGCCAATAAAGAACTGAATCACATAAGGGAGTAGCTGTAAACCCTCTGAGTTCTCTAATGTCAAACTCATTAGCATCCGAATAAGCACACAGCAGCACATCATCTGCACAATTGCAATTTTTTACTACTTTTAATAGCGTTTCTCAGAGGGCTCATTTTCAACTTTCTTCAGTGGTTAGTTGGTTCTCAGGGGAAAAGTAGCTTCCTGATGCTCGCAGCTTCCACTCAACAACCCGGCCGTTTGCTGTCAGACGCATCAGCCCTCTGCCCTAACCCCATCTGCTGTCTCTCCCCTCCCTGGGGAAGAGAGTTGAGGCAGCACAGCTGAGATCGACTTGGAGAAGTGCGCAGAGGGCTCGGACAAAATACAACTTCAGAAATATGACTTGACACAAATGGGGTTTGGGCTCGAGAAATCCAAGTACGCTGAGACACAAATGGAAAAATACAAGCCCCTCAGAGGCTCACCATTCCATGTGTCTATCATTACCAACTCCTCCCACCCTCTTTTGGGAAACACACTCTGGGCTGATACCTAAAGGAATCTTCCACTGACATCGGTTCCCTCCATCCCCTGCGTGTTCCCTATTACTACATCAAGGTGATCCCTTTAAAAACCCGTTTTTATTAATCGCAACACTTTAATCTCTTTAGCTGAGCTTAAACCATTTTACAACACATAAAGTCTTACTAAAATAGTTGTAGAAAATACATATTTTGGAAGACAGTTAACCTAAGACTTGGAATTTTGACCAGGCTTGCACACCTGGCAACAGAGTTAGTTCTATCTATGCATCGACACTCGTATTTGTATAAAACAGCCATCTTAAAAGGTAAAGCTACATGCCAACCAAGGTGTTAATAACCTAATGGGCTACAAAATCCTTAAGTGTGCTCTCTAATTAAGACATGGCTTTACTTGTTTAATAGAGTCATCACAAAGTACTCCATTTGTCTGCTTTAGTATATGCCAATAATTAGGGATTTGGTTTTTTACAGCTGCTTCATGGGTGAGTACCTGTTTCTAATGATACAATGTAATGAATCTACTGTGCTATTTTTTAAATTAAATCATATTATATTTTATTGGGGAGGGGAGAAATGACCCAAAGTGATATAATATATATGTCAATTGCATCCTTAAAGCAGAGAATCATAGATTTACCTGTTTCAAAAAAAAGGGGCAACATTAAAAAAAAAAGCCTCCAAATAAACTCAAAGTAAGTAACTTGATGAAAAAGCAAATGACTTTAATAATGAAATGTATGTAGCACTTGTAGCCCTCTAAAATAACTAATATGAGCTCACCGCTACCACCAATTTGTTTTTGGAATTTGCTGCTCTATTTCAATCAGTTTGGGAATGTACATCAGGGGCCTGCCTGTCAGAAGTTTGTAAAGTTTGTATATGCTCCAAGACTACTTTCAGATTTAGTTTCTTCAGGAATAAAATAAAAGCAGAAAAATGCAAGCATATTTACTTTAGCATTGAGGCCCTGTCTCCATAACAGTTTCAGTCTCTTAATCATTCTTGTAACCTGAATATCTTTACCGATCGTTCACTAGTTGGAAAGGGGTTTATTGTTGTGAATGGTAAAGCAAATCTCTCATAGTTCTAAGTTTCCAGATTAATTTGTTTATATTAGTCAGTATGACAATTTAAGTTAGAGTCAAATTTTGTATAAACCTGAATGATATCTTTGCTTGGACAATCAAATTCTTTGGTTTTCCATTTGACATGTTGCTGTATTAAATTTCTAATGAAAATTTAAGCACCTTATTTTGGAATTTCTAATCAATGAGCTACAGAATTGATTTTCCCATCGTAACAAGAAATAATATATTTAGAAATTGATTCATAAAAATTATGTAAGCCTATTGCCACTTTATATTTATGCCACCAAAGATGACTTTTTTTCTGCTTAGCTCTCCAGGTTGATATTAAGGAATATGCTTCACTAGATGGAGCAGATGAAGAGAAGTAACAAGTTTCATTCAAGTTGTTTTAGGCAAAGAAAAGCACTGTTATGGGCCACAAGCTTTACTTTTGCCATTAGCCCTTAATTAGGCTCCTGATCACAGCAGGAACAGAAAAAGCTTCATCAAAACTGGAACTGTTCTGCAGGAAAAACTGCTCCTATTTTAAAGCGAGCCGTGGTATCCCTTACTTTTAGGGAGGATGTTTCAGATTTTAAATTATTACATATTCAACCAGATTAAGTCTTTGATGTTAGCAATCAAGTTGCTTTTCATGATCCATTTTGGATATTTTTGCTTCCCCGAGTGATCACTGAAGTTCAAATATAAATTAAACTTCTTGTTATTCATTGTAGTTTGTCATTTTAAAATAACAAAAAAGATTTTTCAGTGTACGAAATTTCCACTGATGAATTTAATTAACTTTTACTGGTTTGGTTAGCTTTTTGAAATTTCTGCCCTATAGAATCTTCCAAGGAATTTTAAGTACAAGGAGTACTATGGCAACTCCGATCTTCCAGAAAATGCAATTTTTGTTCTGCAAATTGCTGAAGTCATACTGAGCATCAAAATAACTCCTGGTTCCACTGTACTATATATGAAGTAATTGTACTTGTTCTAGCAGGCTTATAGTGTTTGTATTTGTTCTTCCAGCCCCTGCAAAAAGCGAACACAAGCCTCTTCTCCTTAAATTCTGAAGCAATGCCAATAACTTGCACAGGGCTCATATTTCTCACCAGAAGAGGATTTGACTCTCACCTGGTTTAAGTTAACAAAATAGCCCTCAAATATACTTAAAGCCTTGCAGCAGTTAACAAAACTGCATTTAGATGCCATTCATGACTGATAATTCCAACACCTTGTGGGAAAAAAAGTTGCATGCTGTAAACATTATAAACATATTCAAATAAGCTTAACACAATCTGCCATGCTTATTTCTGCCTAGATCATGGACCAGTGAAATGGTTAATGCAAATGGATTTATAATTTGCTTTGGGGGGCCAGTTTCTTCTCCTTATTTATTAGCCCAGCTGATGGGGCAGATTTGATGAGGCACTTCTGGAATAATTGAGTCATCACACAAAGAAGGCTGCTAGCATTCAGAGTGGTTTTATCAGCAGCAAGCAGGCCTGATTACTGACAATTACACTCTGATCCGGTGATGGAGGAGAAAGAGCCAACGAGTGGGAAATGTCCGTGTTTCTATCCAGGAATAATTTCTACATTCATTTTACATGCTAAGTGTTTCCTATCTCTGCATAATAAACTGTAAACAGGAATAGATGGCACAATGTCCCTTAATATTTCCTGGTAATGAAGACACAAATGTACAGTGAGTGCTGATAAATATAGATGAAACATAAGCTATTCTCCTAGTCTGTATTGTTACCTTTAAAACAAATGCATTTTTGTGGTAAAAGCATAATCATAGCTAATGCAAAAAAATGACAGAAGATTGAAACTGTCCTTGTAACTACATAGAAACTTTGTAAAAGTCCTGTTAATCACTGCTGCTTTAAAGCCTGAGGAGCGAAGGTGAGATACTAGAAGCCACATCATTTTGTTTCTCAACAGTCAACTGTGAAGAACTCCTTGAATTAGACACAGCAAGAGACAAAGCTGAAAGTGACCTCCATTAACACTCAAAGAGAGCGTATCTCAACACTAAACTGAGCAACAATAAACCTAGCGCAAAGCGACAGCTTCACCGTTGTGGATGTCCATTTCTCTTCCATCAGGCCTTTCAACAAAATGTTGCCCAAGAGCAATAAAGTTGGACCTAAGACTGCATGATTTTGTCATGTAGAGGAAGGCATTGCTGTCTTCTGTGTTACATATTATACCACTTGTTTATGATATGGTTTATTAACTAAATACTCTGAGCAAAAAGTGCATCTTATGGAGATATCTCATTAAACTAGCTTGCTCTCTGACTCAGAATCTAGTTTGAAATGCCCAGAGAAAAAAATGCTCAGATTTCTTAATGTGCTGCTATAGATTTTAGTGGGAAAAATTTTAATTTCCTGTAATATCAAAAGTTTCCTTAAAAAAAAAAAACACAAGTGTGGAGCTACACATAATAAACCTGCTTGGGTCTGCTTGCTTAATTCTTTTCCTATAGCTCTTCCTGGCTTCCAAAGAAATACAAGTTATCCTCTGTTCTTCATGGTAACTATGGAAACTCTGTTTTATTAAACTAACCACTTAACTTCAAGGCTTGTGTTGCAACTAAACATGCCATTTTGAGGAAATCTATACTAAACAAGCGTATAATGTCAAAACATTTTTAATAAAGTTTGAAGAGCACTTGTTGATTCAAAAAATGAGGCTTTTTATTATGGAAAGGGAATTTTCTCTTTTTAAGCTATTTTATTATGTAGATTGTTATACAACGTGCTTGATATCCTTAGTAATTTTCTATTTTTGTCATCCATTTTATGAGGTTTTTTAGAATTTTTTAATAAGTCTTCTGTTTCTCCCATTAGTAGCTGTTTGTTCTTTATTAAGATTTTTTTAAAGTCATTTATTTGACCAGGAAATATGAGATGGAAGAACCTGTAGAAATTTACAAAAGAATAAAAGGATTCTCAATTGTTGAGGCCAATGAGGCACTGGATTTTTGCAGAATGAATGATCCTTGGATTTTAATCTCACTCCAGTAGTTAATTTAATATGGATTCTTTTACGTATTTTTCTCCTAAAAATTACTTATATTGGTTCAACACACACTTAGTAGAATAGATTGCTCTATGCTAGACAGTGGACATTAAATATATATAAAGCACAATTCTTGCCCTCATGAGTATGAACCAGCAAACTGAGGATTCCATTAAGATGTGGGAAGTAGGACAATGGAGGGAGGCAGAAGGAGAAGTGGGAGTGCAGGCTTAGACGGACTGGAAAAGCTTCCAGGAAATGATGATTACTGAAGAATTCGTCCCTAGAGAAATTTGGAGAACTTTAACTAAAATAAACAAATGTCCCCAAAGGCCAATTGGAAAGATACAAAGAGTCAAATTGTACTTGGCTTGGTTAAACGATGTATTGAGCCATATTTTTATATAGTTACAAACGGGTCAAAGAAGACTAGATGGTCAAAATTAAATGTGTGAAATTAAATGTTTAGAATTCATCAATTTAATTTGTAACTTTCGAAGAAACCTCTACTTCAGTGTCAGAACTGCAAAAGCTATCTGCTGAAATGCAATTTATTATTTGTGTCGTGGTTCAAGTGACAGTATTTCACAGAATTCTGCATCCCAAAAGTGTTTTGATGGCACCTTCATCTTAACTAGTATGCTTTGTCTGATACTTACGTATGTCTAGTGATTCTTCTCTGTACCAGTATAAGTCCATGGATGTGACAGGCTGTCCTTTTTAACCTTTACTGCAACATAATGTTGTGGCCAGAGTAGGTGCTCAATACATTATGATCGAATTGAATTAAATTGGAAAAAATCCTCTTTAGACACTTGAGATATTATTTTGTTAATTTTGTTTCAATACAAAACATCCTGGATATACACCATCTTGGATTCTGTAGAATCTATTCTACAGACTCTATTTCATTCTACAAGTCTTGGATAGACTGCATATCAGTCTATTTCATTGCTATGCCAACTAAAAAGAACTTATAATTTTATCTTCCTTTATGTTGAAAACATCAGCTCCCAAATGCAAAGAGCAAGCATGAAGTGTAACAGATTCTATGGTCAGATTTTACCCAGTGTCTACTTTTATTTAATTTATGTAAAAATTACAGTTTATGATTTAAATTTGTTCTTCTGTGGGAAGACAAGCTAAAGATAAAATAGAAATATAATTTAATTTTTCCAAATTCAGCAAGAAAAAAATCTAAAAAGATCTCCAACTCATTCAAGCTATATCCACTTCCCAGTTTCTATACCTCACTTCTACTCACAGTGTGTAAGAACGTCCTAACAATTGTGCACTCACATTTTATGTTAACCAAGGCACATCTATCTACTCCAAACTAATGACTTTTGCATTGGAGATTAAATAGCATTAACCATGAAGAAAGACAAAAGTGATCTATTCATTTGATCAAAATAGTAAATGACACAGTATTTTCTAACCAAATATAGCTTACCTTTACTGAACTCTGAAAAAGAGGCATCTTGTAAAAAATGTGCTTTTTCCGTAGTCATAATGGCCTGTCTATGGGGAGGCATTATCAACTTTACATATGAAGAAAGGGAACAAATAAGCTCACTACCTCACCCACTGTTCCCACAGGTGGCTAGATGTTCCAATCAAATGTACTCATTTTCTCCTTGGATGATAAGCATTGTGTTTCCATAAATATCGTGAAGAATTATTTCTTGGTGTGGGGAAGGGCTTAGAAAAGCAGGCGACAGAAACTTCACAGTCGGTGACAATCATCATTAGAATCTACAAATGAATATTTCAATTCCTAAAGACTATCAGCCTTGGCCTCTCAAGAACTTTTTCTCCTACAGGAAATTCTTTATATACAGAATTCATATTGCCAGTTGTAAAATATATCCTATCTATTGGCTGGTTTATTTATCTTCTGTATTAATGTTCTATTGTGGTTGTAACGACTTTCCACAAAATTAAAGTCTTGAAACAACACCAACATGTTAGTTTACAGCTCTGAAAGTCCCAAGTCTGGTAAAGTCTCACCAGGCTCAATTTAAGTTAGGCCATAATCTTTTCTGTAGGCCATAGGGGAGAATTCATTTCCTTGCTCATCTGGGCTGTTGGCAGCCTCCAGTTTCTTGCTATTATAGGGAAGAGGTCTCTGTTTTCTTGCTGGCTGTAGGTTGAGAGTTGTTTTTAAGATTCTAGAGGCTTCTGCATTTCTTGGCTCAGGGTTCCCTGTCTCTATCTCCAAAGCCAGATATGGCAGATTGAGTTTAGTACTCCTTAAATTGCATCTCTCTGATTCATTCTTCTGCCTTTCTTTTAAAGACCATGTGATTAGTTGGGCCTACCTGGATAATCCAGGATAATCTCTCCAGCTCAAAGTTCTTAATTTAATTACACTGCCATGTAAGATAACATATTCACAGATTTCAGGAATTAGGACATAGACATTTGGGGGTAAGGCCATTATTTTGTCTGCCATATTCCTTAGCTACAAATGTGAATTCTGTGTTAAAGTATTAATGCTTCTTATATGGGACATGTGAAGTCATAAATCAAGGTGAAGGGGATGTATACTCTTGAAAATACATATGAATATAACTTAAATTGCCATGATGATACCAATGTTAACAAAGTCAATGATCTTTGGTAGACCCCTGAAAACAAGTTCCTTGATGTTTCAAATTTTTGACAAGCATTGAAAAGTTAAGGATTACTTCTCTTTGAAGGAAATGCTTAGTTTTAAATAGTCTTCACTTACCTTTGCTAATATCTATTGGATTTAAACTGGAGAGTTTCCATTGCTACCGATGAGAGGCATCATCAGAGGAAAAAATGAAAAGAAAGAAAAGAGAAAACTCAATTAAATGGTAATTATCTGCAGCTTATTGACTATATGAAACAATCCTTTCAAGTAATTTACATACTGACTGTTCAAGTATGGGTTGGGGTATGACCAATCTTCAATAGCCAAACATTCATTTGAAAGAACAGGTGTCTACTGTTATCAGGAAATGCTTTTTAGATTTGAGCCCTTTTGTATATAAATACATTTGAGAACCTTTTCTAGGGACACACCTGAGAGTGAAAGTGAAAATTATCAATGACAGTCCTTTAAAAAAAAAGAATCAGTGGTTTAACACTAATTTCTAATCAGATCCTACAGAAAGGAACAGCCCGCACGGCAGCTGTACTTTTCCCAGGGTTAATTACCTTTCACTGCTCTCTGCTAATGAGTCAGCTGTTCCTGTCATCGCACACTACACTGGTTCATCTGGAGTTCTAGCTGTGGACAAACACCAAGTGACAGTCCTATTTACATATTGGGGTGTTCGTTGTGCAAAAATTTCAAGGGGATTTTTTTAATCTTTTAATTTTCATGCTAAAATATTTTACAAATCAGATTATACTTAGTCAACTATTTTTTTTTCCTTCCAGGCCACTGGGTTCACTACTAGTAAATGTAAAAATGCTAAGTGCTTAGAATGAAGCAAACTTCATCGCATCCACAGAAAGCTTTGTCTTACTGATGACTCCTTAACATCATAACAATGACCCTATCTAAGACAGAGTCTGGAATGTCTGCAACTTACTTCACTGGTTAAAAAGATTTTCTAAAATGATTCACTACAAAAAATTCAAGGTAGAAAATAATCTAGCATGAAAAGACACAAAACATATCTTATATTTAAACATAACTTAGAAAATTGAGTTTTTGAAAAAATTTAGATTTAAAAACTATGCCTTTATCTCATATGTCTAGATCATTGTGTTATATATATGCACAAATGATATATATGTGATATATGGAATATATATCACATACATACCCACAATTTGTTATCCAGATAATAGCCCTGCTCTCCATAGCATAACGTAGATAGTGTACCTTTATATATTTTTGAATATTATAGCCAAGATGTTTATACATCTTTTGTTTATACCCCACCATCCCCCACCTTTTTTTAAATTTCAAAGGGAACTGAGTGGGGTATAAAATCAGTAAAGTATCAATTGAGTTCCATTTTGACAACTTTCAAATTGCCTCCGAAAAGAGGCTACTCTCCCACTGGTAAGTAACTTTCCTGCTGTAAACCTTAGATCAGTGGCTCTCAGATTTTAGTGTACATCAGGATCCCCTGGGCATCCTGTTACAATGTAGGTCCTGATTCCAGGACCCCGAGGTCCTACATTGCTAATAAGGCTCCATGCACCACACTTGGAATAGCAGGGTCAAAGCAGTGGTGCTCAAACTTTTGCAGAAGTCAGAGTCTCCTGGAGGGCTTGTTAAAGTACAGGTTACTGACTCGGCAGCCAGAGACGAGGCCTGAGAATGTACATTGCTAACAAGTTTTCAGATGATATGAGTGCTGATGGTTGGGGGACCAAACTTCGAAAATCATTGCCTTAGATATTTACTATTGGATGCGTTGAAAAAACTCAGTCCTCAAAATCTAAAGAGTATCCATCTACATGGAACGGAAGCTTTCACTTTATTCTAGAATTGTTTATTTGTTTTGTTTTTACTACTTTATGATAGAAAGGAACAGATAAAAAGTGAACGTTCTGGCCCATCATCAAAGTACATTCTGAGAACCACTTTAACAGTTTCCTGAACTTGATCTTCTCTTCAGAGGAAGCCATTGATGTCAAGAAAGAAACAGCAATTATGCACTTCTTCATTACAGGTGCCATTAGCAAATGTAAGCTCACAAATTACAAATCTAAGACTGCACAATATTTAAGCTTGCCAAAAGTAAATAAAATGTGAAAATGAATTAATTAAAAATTACATCATCAAAACAAATTTCAATTTCAATGTCAATCAAGGATGTAAATTTCCTCAAGGTGTTCGCTATTGTACCAGATATAGTAAATTCTGACTTATTTTCTAAATGGCACGAAAACTTCTAATACTAAATATATTTTGTAGTGCTAGTCATAGGAACACATATATTAGGAGGAGTAGAGTGCAAACATTTGGTGATAAGATAAATTACAGAATGAAATATTGTTGAGTGTGTTTTAGCAAAGACATGGAGGATGATTTTCCAAACAGCAAGTTGCCCTCTGAGTAGGAGTTAGATGCTTTAGCACTGGTCTGCTCAGGCCAGGAAAAACTATTTATTGTCCTGAAACCTGAACTTATTTAAAGGTACTGCAGCAAAGCTGAAAGAATGTGGCTCAGTGTAAGAAATATCAGTAAGCACAAGAGAATAAAGGAATAAATGCCTCTTCTGAATTCTCACTGCCCATTTTTCAGCTTTGCTATCCCAGCAATATTTATTAACAAAACTATTTTATTATTTTTATTTTTGTTTTTTATTGTTGTTGAAGTACAGCTCTTTCCATTTTCACCCCACCACATCTCCCCAACCCCACCCATCCCCACTTCCTGCCCTCAAACCTACCCCCTTTGGCTTTGTCCATGTGTCCTTTATACATGTTCCTTGATGGCCCTTTCCCTCTTATCACTCTCCCTCCTCCTCTCTAGTAACCATCTATTTGTTCTTTATTTCCACGTCTCAGGTTATATTTTGCTTGCTTGTTTGTTTTATTGTTAGGTTCCACTTATAGGTGAGATCATATGGTATCTCTTTCACCACCTGGCTTATTTCATTTACCATAATGCTCTCCAGTTCTATCCATGCTGTTGCAAATGGTGGGAGCTCCTTCTTTCTTTCTGCTGTGTAGTATTCAGTTGTGTAAAGGTACCACAGTTTTTTGATCCACTCATTTACTGATGGGCATTTAGGTTGCTTCTAGCACTTGACTATTGTAATTTGTGCTCCTATGAACATTGGAGTACATAGGTTCTTTTGAATTGGTGTTTCAGGATCCTTAGGATATAATCCCAACAGTGGTATTACTGGGTCAAAAGACAGTTCCATTTTTAGTTTTCTTAGGAAATTCCATACTGTTTTCCACAGTGGCTGCACCAGTCTGCATTCCCACCAACAATGCACCAGGGTTCCCTTTTCTCCACATCCTCTCCAACACTTGTTGTTTGTTGATTTGTTCATGATGGCCATTCTGACCGGTGTGAAGTGGTATCTCATTGTGGTTTTAATTTACATCTCTCTGATTGCTAGTGATGCTGAGCATCTTTTCATATGTCTCTGGGCCCTCTGTATGTCTTTCTTGGAAAAGTATCTATTCAAGTCCTTTGCTCTTTTTTTAATTGGGTTGTTTGTCTTCAGGGATTGGAGTCATGTGAGTTCATTATATATTTTGGAGATCAAACCATTGTCTGAGGTATCATTGGCAAACATTTTCCCATATAGTTGGTTCTCTTTTCATTTTAATGCTGTTTTCTTTAGCCATGCAGAAGCTTTTTATTTTGATGAGACCCCATTTGTTTACTCTTTCCTTTATGTTCTTTGCTCTAGGGCAGGGGTCTCAAACTCATTTTCACCGGGGGCCACATCAGGCTCACAGTTGCCTTCAAAGGGCTGAATGTAATTTTAGGACTCTATAAATGTCACTACTCTTTAACAGTTAAGTGAGAGCTCAGTGCTGCCGCTGGGTAGAAACAAGGTGCTGGGCAGGATAAAACATGGTGGAGGGTGGGATTTGGCCCTTGGGCCTTATGTTTGCCACCTGTGCTCTAGGGGACATATCAGTGAAAATATTGCCGTGTGGAATATCTGAGATTTTCCTGCCTATGTTCTCCTCTAGGACTTTGATGGTGTCACAACTTATATTTAAATCTTTTATCCACCTTGAATTTGTTTTTGTGTATGGTGCTAGTTGGTGGTCCAATTTCATTTTTTGCATGTAGCTGTCCAGATCTCTCAACATCATTTGTTAAAGAGGTTATTCTTTACTCCATTTTATGCTTCTGCCCCCTTTGTCGAATATTATTCGACCATGGAGACTTGGGTTTATTTCTGGGCTTTCTATTCTATTCTATTTTTCTATGTGTCTGTTCTTACGTCAGTACCATACTGTTTTGATTACAGTGGCCTTGTATTATAGTTTGATATCAGGTTTTGTGATCCTTCCTTCTTTTTTCTCAAAATTGCCACAGCTACTTGGGGTAGTTTATGGTTCCAAATAAATTTTCAAAATGTCTGTTCTATATCTTTGAAATATGTTATCGATATTTTAATAGGGATTGCATTGAATCTAAAAATTACTTTAATAAAGCTATTTTAAAAAACATCAATCTCATTTAAACATAAGAAGATGATAATGTCACAAATAAGGAGTTTGATTTTATCTGTGTAAACAACCCTTTTGGTATATAATAGTATTATTTAATGAATTCATAATTTATTTACTCAAATCTTCATTAAGCACCTACTCTTCTGGAGAAGAGAAGAAATTGTTCACATGAACAAGTAGAACTCTCACTGAGTGGAGAGGGTTATGGTGCATGCCACTCTAATAGTACAGACTTTTCTGTTGTAGAAATCAAAGACAACAAAATAAAAATCAAGGAGGATATATGAGTACTGAATTTACTTTTTTTGTAACTTGGGAGACCCATCTGATGGGTTTGTTGAAAACGCTCCTTGAGAAGTACAAATATCAGTGTATATAGTTTGAGTACAGAGAACTCATAAGCATACAAATTTAGATAGAAAATACACATTGTTTTCATGGGCTGAGACTTCATGTGATTATCGAGATCCTAAACTGATCTCTCTCCTTAGATGATTTTTAGGAGTTACAATGAGTCAGACTAAACAAATGACTTTGGTCATTTGAATATCTGGTTTTATAGTTGACTGATGTGATTAATCAAAGGTTAGTACAGTTCACACCAGGCATTTTGTCTTATACTTATCCAGTTTCAGTCTGTTATTTTTATTGACTTTCATTGGCCAGCTAGTTTCTCTCTGTATCACAATGTTTCATTAGTGGTAAGAAGATGACTAAGGGAATTTGACTTAGTTTTCTGACAGAGGTAATAATACATATGTTTTAGCTACATTAAATTTTTTCTCAAAAAACACGTGCAAGAAGAAAATGCCTTGGTAGAACAACAGAATCCTTGCTTTCAAAGATCTAATTTATCCGATGTGTTTTCAAAGTGAATAACAAGAGTGCTCATGACATGGAGATTTTGCCTCAGAGTAATCTGGATGGGTTTCTTTTCATCCTGTTAAGTCCTCTTGTCTGACATCTAGGTGCCATGTTCCCACAGAAAGCTACACCTACTCATCTAGTAGCACCTGAGCCATGATACTGAGTCACTGTTGACATGTCCATCATCTGCCTTAAATTGAAAGTTCCTGCTGGGCAAAGACAAACTCTTCTTTGCTTCCCTTTCCTACCTAGACAAGGTACACAATGAGGGAGTTGAGACCATTTGAGTAATTGTTGACTAATTAAGAAAATAAGGAACTATAATGAGGCCACTGCTTCTGTGATAATAAATTTTAGAAAACCAATGGATCAAATATTTAGAGATAAAACAAAATTATCTATAGTATCTAGCAAAAGTTATGCTGGGAACAGCGTACAGCTTTGACTACTTATAAGACTAATAAATGTAATGTTTAAAGTAGATTATTATTCTATTAATTTTATATATGAAAACTAATAAAGTAGAAAATAATCTTATGAACAGTTTACTTGTAAATTGAGATTCATTTAAAAAATGTAAAAACTGGAAATCAGCACATGTAATACTGCTATCCTAAACACATATAACTGTTGACTTTAATACAAAGTGGGAGGGGTATTAAAATTGAAGAACTGTCACTGCTGGTTCAATCGCATCTTAAAATTAGAAGAGTGACTGGCATGTTACAAAGGCCTAAAGAAAGAAACTAAATTGGATAATTCTTAAAATACCAAGAAATAAAATAAAAGATAGCAGAAGAAATATGATATTATTTATCACAAAAAATACAAGTCAATGTGCTAAGAGACATACTGGCCTCAAATTAAATAGTGGCGGTGAAGAATAGAAAGTGGTAAGCAATGCTTTAGGTGTCTAAAGGAGGCAAAAAGTAAAAAACAAAGTCAGATGAGGCTTTCACCAATAGCTGCCAATAATTACGCGTGAATGCTGACTCAGGCACTAACCTAGACATTGTATAGTTATCTTATTTAAGTCTCATAACTACTTAAGGAGTTTAACATTTTCACTCCCAATTTAAATGATGCAAACGTAGGTCACATTGTTGATAAGAAGTAGTATTCAAAATCACATCTGATGCCAATGTTTTTCCTGCTCTGAGGTACTGGCTAAAATGTCCATGTGAAGTTTGATGACCACATGCCTTTCTCTCAGCAAAACATAGAAAGATCCACAATGATAGAGTAGGAGATCAAGGGACATGAACATTTATGCTGCATTTAGTCTGAATACAGACTGAATAGGATTTTTAGAAAATCGGTAATAAATGCTAAGATGATGTAGACACAAATATGATAATAATCATAAAGCCAGTATTTGGGAGAATACAGTGATAAATGACCTGGGAACTGCTTTGTTTTTAAACTAACACCAACCTGAGTTTGAATCCTGACTCTCACATTTTCTAGTTCAATGATCTTAGAATTGTATTTAATCTCCCTAATCTTCAGGTTTTTCATCTATAAATAGACACAATAACAGAACCTCCCTCTACAGCTGTGAGAATTATGTGAGATGTCACATGTAAAAGACATTGCACACAGTACAAATTCTGTAAAGTTTTATAATCCAAAAAGCGTTCAGCCCACATGCAAAGCTCACAGGTAGGTACTACCCAATTATGATCTTTGTGGTCATGGTGATAATGTGTGTTGATGAGATTTATTAAATCCTTGGAGATTAAACAGTTTGTTTTCTTCAAGGGAACATGTAGTTAGTAGGAAAATTTGTTAAATTCTCATTCAAAAATATTTGTTGACATTTTAATGCCATTATTTCTTTGTGCTGGATACTATTATAAATGCTTACTGTATATTATATTAACTTAATCTGCATAATAACTGTATAAATCAGGGATTATTAATTATTCTCATCTTTCAAATAAGGAGATTAAAAAACAGAGATGTACTTGTCCAGGGTCACAGAGCCAATAAGGAGGAGCACTATGAATTGGATTCTAGCTCCAGTGTCTGTGTGTATCACAATAGTTTCTCAGCATTACAAGACAGGGATGGAAAAGCTAGGAATAAAGACACAGAAATTATATTCCAGTGTGGGAGTTAAACTAAAAGCCAAGGAAATAATAAATACACATTGCAATTTAAAACAGTGATAAGTACTATGAAAAATAATGTAGGATAGAAGATGGGGGTTTATTTTAGTTTCAGGTTAAAATCATATTTCAAGAAAGAGTACGAGAACTGTGTGTCTAGGGTGAAAATGGAGCCCTTGTTTCTGAAATATATAGAAAACAACTGCAACTCAATAACAGATAGACAAATGACCCAATTAAAAGTGGGCAACAGACTTGAATAGGCATTTCTCCAAAGAAAATATACAAATGACCACTAAGCACATGAAAAGATGTTCAACATCATTAGTCACTAGGGGAAAGCAAATCAAAACCATAATGAGATACCTCTTATACCTCTTTTTACCAACAAAGATGGGTGTAATAAAAAAGACAGACAATAACAAGTGTTGGTGAGGAGGTGAAGAAATTGGAAATTCATACACTATTGGTGGGACTATAAAGTAGTGCAGTTGCATATGAGACCAGGCTGACAGTTTCTCAGATGATTAAACATAGGGTTACTATGTAATCCAGTGATTCAATTCCTAGATACATAGCCAAGAGAAATAAAAACATATGTTTACACACAGAAAAAAACTTTAGATACATATTCATAGCATTATTCATAATAGCCAAAAGTAGAAACAACCCAAATGGCCATCAATTAATAAGTATATAAATAAAATGTGGTACATCTAATCAGTGGAATATTATTCTGCAATAAAAAAGAATTGAGTACTGAGGCTTAAAAACACTATGCTAAATAAAAGAAGCCAGCCATAAAAGACCACATATTGTGTAATCTCATTTACATAAAATTTCCACAATAGGCATATCTACAGAAACACAAAGTATATTAGTGCTTCCTAGAATCTGGAGCAGAAGAAGGGATTGCAGGATGATGGATAAGGGACATAAGAGTTTCTTTTGTGGGAAATAAAATGTTCTAACGCAGTGGTGATGTGCATAACTATGACTATACCAAAGATACCTAGTTGTATACTTTTAAGTGGGTAAACATACATTATGTGAATTATACACCATTGAAGCTGTTTTTAAAAGCACATGGAGTAATTTTATTTTAAGTGTGATGTGATGCCCTTGGATGCTTTGTGCAGAGAAGTGAAAGCAGAGAAATCAGTTTCGAGTCCATGCAAGTCATGTTGGTATAAGAAGGTGGGTCTTGTATGGGTCAGAGGTGGTAAAAGTAAAAAGAAGACTAACAGTTGGAGAATTCTATCTCTAGCATAACATGAGAAAAAAAAATACAAAAAGAGGAGATTTTAAAAGCAGAAATGTAGCTGCTGTGTGCTATGATACGAACTCATTAGTCCCAATACTCTGACAGTGTCCTTTACGAGAGAAGCCAATTTCTTCTTTTTCCCTCTCTTTGTACTCTTTCATCCATATGGCTCCAGAAGGAAGGACATTCTCCACTTCCACTTTCCCCTTCCTAAATATGTGGAAATCCAAGAAGAAAATCCCTACTGCTTCCGGTTCTCATTAGTGTTCTGAATTTCTATGCCATTATGAATTATAAATAACATTTAAGAGTGAGGTAGAAGCTTTTGTTTCAATAATATGATATAGATGTAAAATTTAATAAAAACTGACAAATTAAAAGCACTTTCACTCTAAAACATTTCGACTCAGCCCTGGCTGGTGTGGCTCAGTTGTTTGGAGCATCTTCCCATGAGCCAAAAGATCACAGGTTCAATTCCTAGTCAGGGCACATAACTAGGTTGTGGGTTCTGTCCCAAGTATAGGCACATGTGAGAGACAACTGACTGGTGTTTCTCTCACATCGATGTTCTCTCTCTTTCTTTTTTCTTCTTCTCTCTCTCTCTCTCTCTGGATTCAATAAATATATATTTGAGTGAGGATTTGACAAAGAAACTAAAATACAGAATAGACTCTGAGTCTATTCAACTCACAGTTGTATAAACTTTGGCTTCATAATTTTACAAAAAAATTTGAGGCTATCAATTTTGCTTCTTTAAGTATTGTTTTAATTTTTCAATTGAATTATATTTATTTCTTTACTTTTCAATTATAATTATTATATTAGTTTCAAGTATATACCCTGGTGATTAGACATTACATAACTAAGTGATTATTCTGATAAATCTCACACTATACATAGTTATTACAATATTATTGACTCTATTCCCTAGGCTGTACTTTATATGCCCATGACTATTCTATAATAACCAATCTGTACTTTTTAATCCCTTCACCTTTTTCACCCATTCCCCCAACCGCCCTCCCATCTGGCAACTGTCAAAATGTTCTCTGTATCTATGAGTCTATTTCTGTTCTACTTGTTCATTTTGTTTTAGATGCAATTACTGATAGATATGTATTTATGGCTATTTTGTTGCTCATATTTTTATCTATTTTTCTTCTTCTTAAAGAAGACCCTTTAATATTTCATATAATATGGAGCTATAAATTCTAAATTATCTTAGTCTTAACATCTCACCTTTATGTTTAACAAACATATTTCTATCTGCATCCCTTCTCTGGTTTTACTGAAAGAGGGCCCCTCCATTATAAAATAGGCTCCATTAATTTGCTTCCTACTTCGTTTAGTTTATTCTTCTTCCATATCTTTAAACTTTTCAAATTTCTTATCTCTTACAGTTTATTCTTTTCAGTATATAAACATTTCTCTTCTATATATTGCTATCTCTGTTCTTCAGAGTCAAACTTCTTAAACTTCCCATAAACATTTTTGTTTCACCGACCTTCCCTATACAACTCATGGCCATTCTGCTTTCACCCTTAATTCCAATGACTTTTCTCTAGCTAATATAATGAGTGACCTTTTATTTGTTTTCTTACTGCTGTGTTTTTAGTATATTTTCTGAGCAACAACACTATTGCTCAGGCTTTCCTAGAGAAACATTTTATGTCTCTGTTTTTTCCCTGGTACTCCCCAGCTTTCTTCAGCCTTCTCTAAATTTCTTCTTTGTTGGTTGCCTTTTTTTTACCTTTAATTCAATATTAGTACTCCCTGGGTTCCTCATTTTGTTTTTTTATCACTCGATGTATTCTCCTTTGAAACAACATCCAATGTCCACCTCTCTATCCCAGATCTCACTCTTGGATTTCAGAACCATTGATTAACTGTATAGTCAACACCACCTGGTTGTTCTGCATTCAATATACACATCATCTTTTTCTTCTAAATAACCTTTTCCTTCTGAATGTCTTATCTTGGTTACCCATCCACGCTGCAATCCAAGCCAGATGGCTGTCATCTATGACTCTTGACTAGTTTTCAGTTTCCAAATCAGTGTCCTTGGGCTTGCCTCTTGCACAGCACATAGTCCCACTCTATTATAAATGTCAGTTTGTTTGTGTCACTTGCTTTGGTGTGAGATCATACAGTATTTTTGTTTGTATCCTCGCTGCTTGCCATGGTTGCTCAAACATAATAGGTTCTCAGTAAGTTTATCAAATAAATAGATTCAAAAATCTCTAAATGTTTCTTCTCTGAAACCTTTCCAGATGCTACGTCTAAAGAAAGGTGGTCATTCTATTTTTAGGCCATACCTTTATCTTTTAGAGTAAAAGTAGAAATGACTATGCCTGGTGAGAATCTCTGGCCCCACATACATTAAGGCCAAGTGGCAGAGTGGAACTGCATGTGGCCAGAGACTACATTTTTTTTTTTGCATGAGCTATGGTGGTGCACAAGCTTCCCATACCCCATAGACAAGGCTGGGAGGTTCATCCTATACTAATATTCTCTACATTGGCTCATAAAGTCCTTGAGGGAAAATATGTCATGTCTTATATCCATTCTCTACATTTCTGGTACTTTCTAAAAACATAAATATTTCTTAGTAGATTCATTGTACAGAACCTAAATAACCTCTTCATAATTTTCTAGTGCTGATATTTACATTATTTTTATTTCACTCTCTTGGCAACCTTAGTACATATAACATACAACCATATTTTAAATCATATCCAGCTGGAATAAAATATCTTAATTTCTTGGGAACCTGATGAAGTATCTACATAGGAAGAGTTTATTGTGATTGAAACTCTTCATTCCTACATTCATTCTTTCTTATAACAAACATTTGTGTATTTCTCAATATGCTTAAACTTTCTATGCTAGATACTTAGAATAAAATAATTTGAAATACAGTTTCTTTTCCAAAGGATTTTAGTCTGACCTCATTAACTTGACTCTTTTTTGCTTAGTATTATATTTTCAACCTGGTACTTGCAAAAGATTAAAAAATACTTTCTAGTTAACTTATAATAATTTAATGTAACTACATGAATATTATAATAGTAACTGCCTCATTAAAATATAAAATACAAAAATAAATAATACAATATGTCTAAGCACTTTGTAACCTGTAATCTGTGTTTCCAAACATTATCTTAAGCAAAGAATAATCCCTAGTTCACAGAGACCATAATTGTAGTGGTTAGGGCATAGTGCCCAAGGCCATGGTGCTAAGGTGTATTTGGGGATCTGACACTACAGCTATAGATTCTCAGACATATTGTAATACTTTTTTGTGGTGTGGTCTTCTCATCTACAAAAACAGGAAGACAGTAGACCTTACCCTGTAGCCTGCTGCTCTGGTTGTGGTTATTGTGAGAACTATAAGAATTCACAGATTAAAGTTCTTCAAAGACTGATTGGATCTATGTCAGCACTTTATTATTATTATTATTATTATTATTATTATTATTATTATTATTGTTAAAAATATCTTCTGCTTTACATCAAAATACACAGAGGAAGAAATCAATTATCAGATGTTTCTATGTATCTGTGTTTATGTTCACAGAGCTACGATTTCTGGCTATATGACCAAATGTTTGAGTTTTAATATGATGGAGCTAAAGCTCATGTGGTTCTTAGAATGATTACTTCTGATATGAAGGTTAATTGGCATGCTTGACATGTATGTCTTTGAGAGGTATAATAAAGGCTTATGCTGTCTCTGAGTTTTTTTTAAATTCATGAGATGTTTTAACGATAAAAAGTTCATAGAGCTTTAGAACTTGGGGAGAGAAAAAGACTCCAGGGCTCACCTAGTGTAATCTTTAATGTGACAGATGTTATTTATAAGAAAAATAGAGCAATTCATTAAGTCACTTCATTAGGATCATTCAATTACTAAATGATATTTAACTTGCAATGATAGAATCCAGGTGTACTTAGCACACTATTTTGTTTTCCTATATTTTATGCCTAGAGACCTTGTAGCACAGGGAGAGATTACAAGCATGGGTTTGAGGAACAGTCGGATTTGTGCTCAAGCCTCTATCCTGCTGGTAACCTAAGAAAAAAAACATCTTAATGTCTCCTGACCTGTTGTTAATCTGAAAAAAGGGGTATTGATGACAATATTATTAGTATTAAATTATGTAATACGTATAAACAACATAGTGCCTAGTACAGTATAAGTACTCAGTAAATAGTTCAAGATTTATTCTTATTATCATCATATATATAATCATTTAGAAAAAGTTCATATGCATAATATTTATACCAGAAATTCATTTTGTTATTTGCCAAACCATAAGAAGTTATTCTTGGGTCAAAGATTTAAGTGCAGGTGTGGGTACGTTGTGTGCATGTGTGTGCATGTGTGTGCATGTGTGTGTGTGTGCATGTGTTGGGAGTGGTCAGGGATGTCTGTGAACGTTTATATTATTTGACTAAGCCAAATCCTAGGGTCCTGTAGCTTCTTCAAATTTCCCTCAACCTACTGCAGTCTGCTGTGATATGTCCTATATTCCAACTCTAATCTGCAAAGCCTGACCCTTGGAGGCCCCTGGTTGATAAGACTTATTATGGAAGACACATTTCTAAGAAAGTAAGTAAATCAGGTATGAAAAGTCACCAAACTTCAAATGTTTGTGGTAGCAAAGAAGGGCCACAAGAAGATACCTACTATAGGACATCTGGTCAAGTACATAATTTCATACAAAAAACACTTAGAAATTCTACCCTTTAAACCAACAAGTCTGTATCAAAACATACAAACACTTCTACAATCTGAGATCTGTGGCTGGAAGGTTATTCAATTTAGTATACGTATTTCATAAAAGTAAAACCAGTGGAATATTATGTTAGTTCAAAAAGTCTAGGTTGAAACACATTGAATTTGTCTGTGGAAACTAATGTAAGCAATATTTGGAAGGGTTTTTAATCTTTTTGTTTAGACTTAAAACTGAATTTTGGGAGTAAAATAATAGAGCTTTAATCCCTAGGGAAAAAATTCCAAAATACATCATTGAAACTAAGATAATCCTTCATGAAGTCAGGACCAAAAAAAGAAGAAAAGAAAAGAAAAGAACTTCCCCTATCACTGAAAATAAGCACCACAGCCACCCCGATCTTCATTCTTTTCATTTCCTCAGGTCTGACATTCTGCAGATGACCGCCCTTATTTGTCCCTACATGTTTTCCAAAATATAAAAGTGAAATAGAGTCCCAAGGGCACTGTACTTGAAAGGTTATGAGAGTTAGAGAATTTTAACCATGCCTGCCAAATCAGCAGATGGCTTGTGATTATAATTATATGCATCAATAAAACGAATAATCTTTACAAAATTTGAATTTCTACTAAAGTAAGGGATTTAGTAAGCAGATGCAACAGAATGCGTTTTCTTTAACCCTTTTGGTAGACACTGGTATCTTTCACACAAAAAAGATTAAGGGCTCTGTATACAATAGGTTGTACACTCTAATTTTTGCTCCCTTTCTACAGTAGTCATATTGTCAGCCTCAATCTTTTCTTGATTTCATTTTCTTCTTAAGCATATTTCATCCTCACCCCATTTTCATCCACCAGAATAGAAATGTTAAAACTAATTCCCTATCATTGTTTGATATTTAAAACAAGGAAATTTAAAAGAGGTAAATACCTTCATTCTTATTCATACCAAATATACTATAGAAACAAAAGAGCAAACAGTAGATGCATCTTTCTAGCTGATGTTATTCTTTTACAAATTAGGTCAATAACAAAAATTTTCAGTTTTTGTTTTCTTATTCTCTTTAATCTACATCTCAGGAATGAAAATACTATTCATAGTATTTAAATAATTACATTTCATTTTGACCTGGTTCTGAATACTATGACAAGTAAAGATAACTAAATTTTGTCTCATGCCAAGGATGAATTTATTTTAGAAATTGAGTACATATACGATGCATCTGATAAAAAAGGATAAGGTGAGGTTTACACATTGACCTTTAGCCATGTTTCCTTCATGAGGAAAACCTCAACATTAAGAAAATTAAACTAAACTATGTTACTTTTAAACTTCGGAGAAGGTAGAAAAATGTACCACTCAAAAACTTCATACTTACTTTTTTATAAAATCATAATGTAAACATTTTTCATGTAATTACCATATGTAACTCTTCATTATAATAATATATATTCATAGATACATTTACTCCAATAAACCAACAAGCATGATATTTAGGAATATTTGGAGAACATGTATTTTCTGCAGATTCTCTCGCCTCTTCATATTTTCACTATCTTAATCAAATAAATAAAAATGTTTTGATCTAAAAGGCTAGTTGATACTACTTAATAGTATAAATAAGTTACTAATGAGACTTTGAAGGCATTAGCAAATACTTGAGCCAATGCAATTTACCTATGGATGTCAGAACTATGAGATCAGAAATTCTTCTTAGCAATAGATTTGTTGAAAAGTTGCAACTTAAAGGTATATATCAAACCATATTAGAACAAATATTCCCGCAATCAACCTATAAAGTTAAACCAAGAAAGTAATAAATACTTGCCTAAAAGCTTATAAATTTGATGCAATTTGTGACAATATTCAAATACTTGTAAATAAATTTGGGTATCTCTTAGAGTTCACTGGAATGAAATTTTAAAATATTCAGCAAAAAGAGGGGTAGGATGGAGAGTGGGAGGTGGGAATGGGTGGGGCAAGGGGAGTGATGGGGGAAATGGAGACAATGGTATTTGAACAATAACAACAAAAAAGTAGGTTCAAGTTTCTTTACGTAGTTGATAAAATGAAATACTTTCCTTGAAGATGGATTTTTTTAAACCGAATATAAATATAAGGTATCAAATAAAGAAAATAAGCTAAGCCAAACCTTTAAATAAATCCCAAAGGGGCAAAATTAAGATATTAATTTTTTAAAAAGCAACAAAAAGTAAACTTAAAAATTTTAGTAGATGAAGACCTTTGCTATAATTAAATACTTAAATTAGTAATAAACCACTTTGAAATTAAATGAAATTAATTATTCCTGCTTATAGAAAGTTTTAAGTGTAATGAAATTCTAATGAACATTTTTGTCTTCTGTTAATAAAACTATGCAAACAGGTCAATTTGATCACATATTCTTAACACACATTGAGTACCTTTAACTTATTACCTTAGACTTGAAATGAGCACTCAGCCATGTAAAATGGAATTTCCACAGTCCTTCAAGAAAGCTTACAAAATGTAGGGCTCTGAAAGTACAAATATGAGAAAGAATTTATACTGGTAGAAGCAAAAGTGTAGGGAGTATACATGATACGAGCCCCTTGCTCTCTCAAATTCCAAATGCAAGCCAAATACCTGTATAGTAGGTATTGAAAACCTACTGTATGCCAGGGGCTTTAAGCACATTATCTTCTTTAATTTTCACATGACATAAGGCAAGATTTATCTACCCTGGCCCCCATCTAACAGACTGGAAAACCGAGGCCAAATAGCTAAATAATTTATCAAGGACCACAGGTTTAATAAATGGAAGACCCAGGTTTCACATATGAACTTAAGAAAGGAGTCTCGTCAATTCTCTTGTTATTTTATGTGATTTATGTGGCACTTATAATGACTATCTTATTATCTAGAAAATGTATTCTAGTTTTTCTTGGATCATGGATCCTTAGGGGTGGGAATGAAGACTATATAGTACCTGCATCCCCTAATACAATCCTTTTAACCAAGTCATTTAAATAATATTTATTTGTCAAATAAGTGAATCTGAATAAAAGTTCAGAAATCCAGTTTCCTTCTGTCAACAAAAATTAAGTTCCTCAAATTTATTTAAAGAAGAAAGTTATACATTAGATAAAACCATTTCCTTAGTGTATTTTCATAGTCATTTTTTTAATCTCTGAAGTTCAAGAACAATATTAGTGAAAACAAGTTCATATAAACCAAAAGTAATGATCTGTACCTTCTTATCTTAATTACAACAGAGCTCTACTTTTTTCAAGAATGACAACTTCATATCTGTGAAAGTAATTCCACTCAGTTTTATATACTGTCTAAATAGTCAAGACTATTATTCAAGTTTGCTCACCCTTTGCTGTACTGGTGAGGACAGGGGTAAAATATGTATAGCCATCCAAAAGGATTGTGTGTTTTCTGAACAATTCACTCCTGTAACATGATGAACCTTAGCAACTATAGAAAAATAAATGATAATACATGAAATTCAAGCTTAAAATGTTCAGTACATAAAGGTAATCTAGTATATCTGTAATGCCTGAAAGAGTATAACTAGTTGCATAACTATGCCTTAAACTAAAATTGTTAGGTAGCAATTTTAGCCATTTCAGATAGCTTGCTTTTCCCATGTTTCTACCCCATTAAAGGTATGATGATGAGATTACGTATCAGAAAACTTTGAATTTAGTTAAATCAAAGTACACCTTCCCTATATTTCACTTGAAATTAACAAGACACTATTATACTACTTTCTTTACAAAATCTATTTCCTTCAAATTCTGGTTACTGTAAAAATAATAGAGTTTGTGATACATAATATATGTTATATACTATATACACAGATAGACTTAAACAAATTATGTAACAAATGAATGTTGGGAAAACATTTGGAAGAAAAGTTCTTTAAGACAAAAAAAATAAGAATATGTGACCTCTGACCACCCCGATCATAATATAAACCTCTATTATGAATCTCTCATGAATATTACTAATAAGTGATTTATTCTATATAATAGTGTCTATATTCTTACATAAATAAAAATATTTCTGGGCAAGTTATGCAAGTCAGCAACTGATCTCTATATGATATGTAGAATTTTAATTCTAGAACAGATGACTATGAAATGACATTTTAATATTAAATGACAGTGTCTTTGCAAATTGAATCCTGACACTAATATTATAAATCCATATATTTTAAAACACCACACTTATGTTAACAATACTTTCTAAGTGTTGTCAATGAGATCGTCAGAGTTTGTTAAGCTGGTGACAATCCACTTAGCTGATAGTTTTAAAATAAAATATTTAATTTACCTGAATTTCTCGTAACAATATCATCCCCTCTTGAACTAAACATCCTCTGAGCACACAAGTCTAAGGCAGACGACATTTCAGCAAGGCAAATAAGGCTTTCTGGCAACTTCCTGTTGCCATATTTCTCTAAAAGGATCCTGCAATATTATACTTCAATACTGCAAATGCATTTTTCCAAGGGACATAGTAAGCCAATGCTGCTTAGTGTCAGATAGCTTTGATTTTTCTCCCAAGCATAGCAAGCAAATAACCACTAATCCTGTTCAATATTACAGATTCGCAATGATTTTATTTGCAGATCTAGCAGAAATAGAATACATGAAGAAAAGAGAAGCCTTTATTTTATTTTTGTTTTGTTGTGTTTGATTGTTAGATATTTAAAGATATTGATCAAGCAAATAGTCATTTATTTATTATATTAAATATATATTAGGAGATGGAACAATTTTATATTAAGCAAGAATAAACTTTACTGCACACATTCATGCCCCAGGTTTCCATTTTCTTTTAAAAGCAGAAAGAACTAACTAAAATCAAAGTTTCTGTATACATCTGAAAGTTTTAAAACCTGAACACACACCTGAATGGTAGTCACTTGTGAAAGCACCATTTCTCTGATAAATAGCCTACCTCTCAAATTCAAGTTCACTTGCATTTGGGAGTACACTTTACTTTTGAAATGTAAAAACTTTTATGAAATGGTAAAACGAAACAACAATAACAAAATAAGAACATTAATCAGTGAAACAATATTTCCAGAAGTGATAGCAAAATCCTTTCATTCTGACCTACTTGTCGAGAAACGGACTTTCAGCCCCACGGTTAGGCTACGATTTGTTCTACTTTCTCCCTAGGGCTTAATTGCCAGACTGACTTACCGGTGCCTCCTAGCCTTTGTTCTGCCTCTCACGCTGACATCAGGGAAGCAGTGATGTAGAATAAAGCAGGGGTGGGCTAGGTTAGTCCAGTGTTTGTGTCGTTGTGTGGTGTGCAGGGACACTCTGTGATACTCTAGTGAGCTGCTAAGCTTTTTTTGTAGGCTTTGTGTCATTTACTTAACGACCAATCTCATTAGCTGCCAGGGTACAATGGGCTGATGCATTTTCTATGTACATACTCTACACAGTGACCCTCAAGGTTGCCGAAGGTCTATTTAATCAGTCAAATGCTGAATATATTTGCAGTAAATCACTAAAAAGAAAAAAGAAAAAAATGGGACTACCGAGGTATCTTACAGGCTTACTGTTTACAGTGGTTATTTGCAGGTAATAAAATGCATGCATATTTAGCCAAAACAAGGGTAGAGTAGGCAGAGATGTATTATTATCCAGTTTGCACTGGTGACCTTAATTTTAGAAAACTTTCAGTATCAAAGATATAGTCTCCTTGCAAGAAGCCCAGATTTGAAATTTAATTTTTCTTAATTTAATCATATTAGCAAAGCAAGAAAGAATTGCCTTTTTTAGCACTTTCTCCTTACTCCGAAGTCACCCCCTACCTCAGTCCTATGCCCTGCCTAAGCAGCCTCAGAACTGGCAAAGTTACATTTATGCCCTCTTTCAGTTACAAGGTAAAAACCCTTTTAACTCTATGAAAAATGAAATGCTGAAAGCACTATGAATGACGACAGCTGTCCATAAGTATCAGGGAGAGTTCTATTGTCCAGCCTGTCCCTGGATAAAATGAATACTTTACAGCAGAGGCTGTTCAGCTTGGCTAAAGAGTATGGGGAGAAGGGGAGCAGGTCACTGGAGATTTCGCACACTAATTTAATCTGGGAAAAGGACAGGCTCTGCATCTCCCTTGAACAGACTGGCAGCAATCTGGGCCCCCACAGAACTATCTCCTTTTGCCTGTGCTCTATTTATTCCTTATCTCTGTTTACCAACCGCTAGGTCCCTTTCATTCACACCACGAGGCCGTTTTCCTACTATCAGTCAGCAGCTGACACTGTGGAAGAGCCTCAAAGGCAAAAAAAAAAAAAAGATCAAAACTAAACCAAAGCTGTATAAACAATGCAACAGTACAAGTAAATGCATAAACCCTGATTCTTAACCCAACCCACAGGGTGCAAACAGAACCTTTATACTAAATCCAACAAACAGACCACAGCAAGGTATGGGCCACAGGGAAATAAAAGTCAAAAACCATTCATGAAATCAACATCCAAAAAGAATTGCTAACATGTAAGTTGGCTGCTGAAGCAGCCTTACTTCAGGGATGTTCTTATCTTAACCACGGATCAATTAACTGGCTACCAGAAAACATGTAGCTCGCCCAGAAAGGTGACCTATGCATTTTTCAGGGAAACCTCACTCTCATTAAAATGTTAGCAAATTAAAAATTCTACCAATATGACTATAAGTTAAAGGGAATCCAACAGTAACTTTTCTAAAACCTCATCCTATTGATTAACTTTAAACAATCCAAAAACTGGGCATTGAACCTCCATCATTTTTATATGAAACTACTAAACTGCTGTGCAATCCAGCAGACTAAATCTTTCTCCATGTCTTATGTCAATGTCAAAGTGATTATCTTAGCAGAGGAGTTGGGAAAAGACTGTGTACAAGTTCTGTCTTTTCAAGTACTTTGCAGGGTGCAAATGAAAACAGACTGGAGCAACTAGTTTGAAGTATAGAAACAGGAGAAAACAAAATAAGTGTTATTGGAATCTTGCAACTTTTGAGGAAATGATGTATTTCAAATCTTAAATTTGCTTTATTCATATTGAAGGCTGAATAATTTTGAATATTTCAACAAATGGTTCAATGTCACTTAATGTAAGTAGTTCATTGACATGACTTAGAATATATGATTTGGAGAATATATATGTATATAAGATAAGCATAAATACACACACTGCTACCCATATATACACATATAAAATGAGGAAGTGTGTAGTTTCTAGTGCCTCCAGTTTCCAGGATTAAAAAACCATGACTTACTTTAAATTTCCCTGAAAATTTTTTAAATCATTGAAATAATTGGAAATGATTGGTTATTGTCATAAAAATCAACACCGTATTGATTCAATCACTGAGACCTTTACCAAAACAGGGAAGACAAAATGTAGCTCATTATCTAAGATGATCAATTGGACCAGATTTCAGTTTGTGTTTTCACCTATATGCACTATGAGCAATGAAGTCTTTACTACTTGGATCCTTTTTTCCAAATGAATTAATGAATTAAATTTATCCTTTCACCAGCTGCTAGGCAGCAGATGGAACCATTTCTGAAGCCTTGTTGAATTCAATCCATAAAACTCATTTCCTAGGATTAGCAGTCCAAAGTTTCTTTTAATGTTTATATACCGCTTGGGATTTTGAATTTCATGATGTTAAACTTTCCATTTAACTATTCTTTTTTCATTTCATACCAAACAATTATGATCTTTTGGTTTTCTATAGCTGACATGGCAGGTCACGTAAGGACAAGAATTTCAAGAGCAATAAAGTCACGCAAGTTACATTTTTTGATGTTTGTTCACATTGGCCTACTACCATGGAAACTATTTGCACTGTGTTTTTATATTGTCAACCTAAAGAATTATATATTTAATAGCTTGTGATTTTTGTTTATTTACTCAAATGCTTAAAGCTGCACCCAGGAACATTTATTAACATTATGGAAATTTAAAGTTTTATAATTTAGTTATGAGTAAGATTGTACTATACCTGCAAATAACAACTGTATGTACAAGGTTAATTTATCTAATAAGAATTTAATACTAACCCTTTAAAATGGTAATAAAGCCAATTACACAGATTATATAGATATGCATTTCATAACAGTTAACCTTTCACAGAGCATACTACCATGGACAGCTCTAAACATTTCTATTCTATTTAACTTGCACTTACAAATGTCTAATTTAAGAAAACCCAGGAAACTTCAAATCTTACTGGTTGATTTTTATAACAGAACAGTAATGCCACTCTTCAGCAATAAAAAAAAAGGTGGGGGCCTCCTTTAAACATAACTGAATTAGAATCTCATGTAAGTTCCAAAGTACTTTGAAATGTTTTAAATACAACTACCTTATGCTCTCCAAGGTACAGTATATCCAAATTTAAAATATAAAAGCTTTTAAGCTAAAATGATGCTGCTTCTATAACATAAATACAACCAAAAAAGAGTGAATCACTCTTATGTGCAACAGTGATTTCCGCTAATTTGGCACAAGAAATCTATGTTAATCTAATATTAGAGTAAGACAAGAAGGCCACATAATAATTACCACTGAGTAATTGAATATTTAGAAGAAGGAGAAAAGAGATCACTGGTAATCTTAAGTTACACTATAAAAGTAGGGTAATATGCAGATGATATTAGGCAAAAGAAAAATGTTAGGAAAAGTCCAATCTTAGTTTTCGACTATGAATCTAATTATTTCCTGAAACTTTTTATTCCCCACATAAAGATAGCATACATGATTTTATTTGAGGTTTCTTCATCATTTTTTTCCTTTTAGCTTATTGGATTTTGTGGTGCTAGTTATGGCATAAGATGAAAGTTGGTATAACTTTTTTGACAATAAGCTACTTTCTTTTAAAAAAAATCTATACTGGAGGAGAAGTTATTTTACATACTTTGGCTAATAGCTGTTTTATTCTTTGAGAAATCTTACTATCCCCATTTAGGAGACTACTTCTATTGTTTTCACATGTATCAAAGCAAGCATGTTTAATAAATACCTTGTTAGAATGAAAGGATTATGAGGCAATGTACTGTTTATCAAGGTGTTTGAAAATTTTCTCTGTCCTTTAGGAATATTTTATTGAACTCATCTTTCTACAAATTGTGTTCAATATTAGTCTTTCTCATTCTTAAGTCTTTTCTGTTATTACTCTTTAACTTGCTGAAGTCTTCTGATATCTGCATGTATCAAAAATAAACTGTATCATTTTCAAGAAGACTGCTTTTATTAAATTCTCTAAATATTTACAGAGCAGATTATAATTACAATATTTATCATTTAATTTTTTTGCCACTTGCCATAAATGCTTTCCCTATGCGTAGCCAGGGCCAGAATTTTACTTTTCAAAAAGAGTATATGAAACATCTTCTTGATATTGGTTATTTGTTTATACAAAAAACTGATATTGTGTTCACAACACCACCCAAAAATATTGCCTCTGTTCTAGTGAGATGTCAGATTTGGGGTCTTGCTGGTAGTTTTTGCATTCTCAAAAATTATTTCTACTTTACTTTGTTATGTAGAAAAAAGTATACTAAGTTTCATCTCATATCAAGTATTCTCTGCTGCAAATTTATACATTTCAAAAATGTGTATGAACAAAGACGTTCCTGGTGCAGTATAAATGCAATTGCATCATGACATTTTATTCTGAAATCCTTCTAAAAGCAGATAGAATAATCATTTATATAAAAAAAAAGAGACAGAAATATCATTTAAAGTAATGACCAAGTATCTATTAAATCACAAACCAGAAACAGAAGTTCAAAACACAAATCAGAAAAACCATCGACACACTTCTAAACTTCAACCTATATAGCAATGTATTATTTTTCCAGAAACAAAACTGAATGTTATGACATAAGACATGAAAACTTACTAAAATTCTGAGTGACTTTAACATCAGTGCAAGCCATATGTGGTTCAAAAGTTTTAAACTTACTTTTTTGTTTGTTTCCAAAACTTATATTTCTCTTCTCCCTTGTATGCTGAACGGAAACAGTAAGGCTGTTTCTTTGAAAGGTAGTTCCCATGATATGACAACCAGTGCCTTTGACTGCTTGGAGATAAGCACCTGCGTTTGTGTCCCCTCTTTACGTCACACCTCCCTATTCAGACCTTCTCACTATGATTCACATTTGCACATCAACAGCCTCATGCGCATACACAGATTTTTTTCGGCTCTGGGCCCAAAACTTTCACTTTAATTTTCATCACATGATTGCTGTGGCATATGTCCTTCCAAACCTCCCATATATCAGTCATCATGCAAATGAGATGGAATATCACTCCTCTGCAGCAGATGGCCAGGGATGATAACAATGGCTCAACAGAGGAGATTCAATGTCCCTGACTTTATCGCCACGGCAACAACAACCTAAAATATATGTAATGGAAGTGGTGCTTATTAATTTTGCAGGCTCGAGTGTTCTGATTTTGTGAGTGAATGGGCTGAGTTAAAAAGGGGGCTGTGTCCTCCTGCCTCTAGAAGACTATCTATAAAAGGCAGGGACCTGGAAATTATTTTCAGTGACTAAGAAGGCAACAGCCTAGCAATTATTTGAGTAATTAGGTGTAATTCCTCCCTGTAGGCCTTGTACCCTCCTGTGCTTGCTTCACAGAAGCTCACGAATTAGACAGGCACAGATACTGAAAAGAAAAGTGCCTCAAGATACAGCAGGAGAGCTTTCCGGAGCCCTGTCACTTGGCCTCCACCAGGCTTGGTAAACACAAGCCCCAAGCTATAAGTAAATAGAGGCCCCACTTCACAAACACAGACCAATTAAAATGACAAAGGCAACCACACTTCTGGGTGGAGCTTAGGAAAGCTTTATTCTGTGCTAGATTCCCTGTGACTCAGACACAGAAGGGCCTTCAATGCAGAACGCCAAACTCTGTGTTTCCATTCCTAGCTGTCATGACTGGACACCAGCTCACACTTCTCTCTGCCCATTGTGACCTTCTCACTGGGAAAATTTTTCATGTGGCTACTTCTATCCCTAACTCTAAATGGATATTTGATATCCTCTCACTCCTTAGTATTGAATAAATTAAATAATGGAAAAACAATTCTTAAGAATTTGCAACAAGCCCTTTCACATTTTAAAAGAAGGACTACCAAACTGCCCAAACAAGCAGGAGCTTTCATGAAACAACTGAATAATCTTGTCTCCAAATCTTTTCCTGAAAACTATTTTTTAAAACATCCTTTGCAACATTTTCATGCTAACCAATTAAAAAAATGAAGCTTTAACTTCTTGCTCATTTATATAGTTCAAACACATATTAACATTTTTTAAAGTTTGACTCTACTTATTTTGCATTGTTAAAAACAATCATGGCAGTATAATCTCATAAGAAGAAACTAGAGCCTGTATCCATAATAGAAGAAAAAGAGAGATGAAGAGACAATAAGAATTTATTGCCTTAGAAGAAATAGCTGTTTGAAAAGACTTAAAAGTTTGTCACATCCTTTCAACATCCAACATAGACACTGTGATAAGCTTTCTGTCCAGAGTGAAGGGTGTGAGATAAAAAATCTTTGTTTTCTTTTCCAGCATGACCACATAAATTGGTTGAGACCCTTTCCACATGTTGTCCTCTTAGAGTGTATTAGTTTTATGAGAGGCACCTCAACCCCCTCACACCAACCCCCGACTCTGGTTTTCCTAACTCCCCACCCCACCCCTGTCCACCTTTTCTGGTTGGCCCCAGCCTTCCTTCCTAGCACCTTCCTTCCAAGAACCTAGCAGCCTATACCAGGGGATAGGAGTCCTCTAACCTCTAAGTCTATATTAATCTAAACAAAGTATTCCACTACTTGCTAAAATTGAGTACAGTATTAAACATTTTACAACCTCACTTTAAAAGATAGTTCCATTTCCCTTGTGAGGGGGTATGTAGATTCACTTTCCTCCCTAACACGTGTGCTATCAATTCATTAGTGTTTTGTAATACACTGTAAATAAAATAACTCTAGTGCAAAATTTCATTGTGTTATTTAAAGGTAATATTCTGATGCAAAGAAAATTAGGAGTAGCGAATGTCCTATCTGAAGATTCCTACACTAGGTGTGTATAGTACTTAAACTCCACTGTTTAAATTAATGTCTTTACTGAGTTATCAGCTATATCAATACAAGATGCAAATAAATCCACACAACATGCATATGATTTTGCCACAGGTACAGTATAGTAACAGTATGAATTTCTGACAGACTACTTACCTGATCTATTTCAGTTACTTTAATAGATGCTAACACTGAAATAAACCCAATATTGGAAATTTTAAAAATAGCAGTTTTACTGAAATATAAATGACCAAATTATTTATCCATTTAATGTATACAATTCAATGATTTTTACTATAATTTACAGTTGGGTCACCATTGTCATAATTTTAGGATATTTTTATTACCCCTTCTAAAAAATGCCATAACCATTAGCAGCCACTCCCCATTCATACCCCATCCCCCCATTTCCCTCCCTTAGATCAACTCCTTTCTTCGGGCCCAGGCAACCACTAACCAGCTTTCAATCTCTATGAATTCTTAATTTGGACATTTCATAACAACCATACAACATCTTATCCTTTGTCACTGCCTTCTTTCACTTAGCATAATATTTTCAAGGTTCATCAATGGTGTAGCATGTATCAGTACATTTGTCTTTGTTATTGAATGGTATTTCTTTGCTTTTACATAGCACATTTTATTTATCCTTTAACCAGCTGGTGGACATCTAAGAATAATGCTACTATAAACATTAATGCACATTTTTTTTTGTGAAAATATGTTTTATCTCTTTTGGGTATATACCCAAGAGTGAAATTGTTAGGTCATTTGGTAGCCCTATGTTTAGCTGTTTGATGACTTTCCAGATTGTTTTCCAAAGCAGCTGTACCATTTTACACTCTTATCAGCAGTGTGTGAGGGTTCTAATTTCTCCACATTTTCACCAACTCTTGCTATTGTCTTATGTTTATTATGGCCATCCTAAAGCATATGAAGTGGTATCTAGTAGTTTTGATTTGCATTTTCATGTGCTTATTGGTTATTTGCCCATCTTTTTTGGAGAACTGTCTATTTTGGTCTTTTACCCATTTTTAAAATGGGTTATTTATCTTTTATTCTTAAGTTGTAGAATTCTTCATATACATATTATACATAAAAGTCTCTTACCAGATACAAAATTTGCAAAACTTTTCTCCTGCTCTATGGTTTGTCTTTTTACTTTCTTGACTTTGTTATTTAAAACACAAAGTATTTAGCCCTGGCTGGTGTAGCTCAGTGGATTGAGTGTGTGCCTGCGAAACAAAGGATCGTGGTTCGATTCCCAGTCAGGGCACATGCCTGGGTTGCAGGCCAGTTCCCAGGAGGGGACGCATGAGAGGCAACCATACATTGATATTTCTCTCCTTCTCTCCTTCCCTTCACCTCTAAAGATAAATAAATAAAATATTAAAAAAAACACAAAGTATTTAAATTTTGAACAAGACCAATTTATCTATATGTTTCTTTGATTGTTTGTGCTTTGTTGTCATATCTAAGAAATATTGTCAAATTCAAGCTCATAAAGATTACACCTATATTTTCTTTTAAAAGTTTTATAGCTCTTACATGTAGACCTTAATTCACTTTGAGTTAATTTGTGTATATGGTGTGAAGTGGAGGTCCAACTTTATTCGTTTGCATGTGAATATCCAGTTGTTCAAGTGTCTTTACAGAGAAAGTATCCTTTTCTCTTTGAATTATCTTGCCATCCTTATAGAAAATCAATTTACTAAAGAAGGAGGGATGTATTTCTGGACTCTCAATTCTATTCCATCAATCTATATGCCTGTCTTTATGACAGTGCCACACTACTTTGATTACTGTAGTTTTGAAGTGAGTTTTGAAATTGGAAAGTGTGAGTCCTCTAATTTTGTTCTTTTTCAGGAATGCTTTGGCTATTCAAGGACTCTTGACTTTAATATGAAATTGGAGTTCATCTTGTCAATTTCTGCAAAGAAGCTAGCTGAGATTTTGATAGCAAATGTGCTGAATCTATGGAGCACTTTAATTAGTATTGCCCTTCATTGCAATAATAAAACTTTTAATCCATGAACATGTCTTTCCATTCATTTAGGCCTTTAGTTTCTTTCAACACTGTTGTACAGTTTTCAGTTTTATGCTTCTCTTATTAAAATCACTCCTAAGTATTCTAGTCTTTGTGATGCCATTGTAACTTAAATTTCTTTTTTACTTTCATGTTTAATGTGTTTATTGTTATTGTATAGAATACAATTGATTTCCGTATGTTTATTTTATAACCTGAAACTTTACTGAACTACTTATTACCTCTAATAGTTTTTTTAGTATGTTCCTTGGTATTTTCTACCTACAAATCTAAATGCAATGTCATGTCATCTGCAAAATGAAGAGGGTTTTACTATTTCCTTTCAATTTGGATGACTTTTTATTTTCTTGTCTAATTACACTGGCTATAACATCCAGTATGGCTTAGAAGTGCAAGAATGGACATCATTGTTTTTGTTCCTGATCTCAGGGGCAAAGAATTCAGTCTTTTAGCACTAAGCATAACATTAGCTAATTTGGGAGTTTTGATAGCTAAATTTAAAAGCATTTTAACTTAAAAGCTAATTGCTACCTGGTGCATAGTAAACTGCCTTAAATTGATGTAATCTAGAAAGAGATTAAAAAAGAATTCCTCTACTCTCTAAAACTTTACAAGTACCTGGAAATTGTCAAGGTGCTGGTCACACTTCCTTCCTAGCTGCCTGCCTCCCTAAAATCCTGAGTTGTGGCTATAATCATCTGACATAGGAATTCATTCTCTCCAGTTTTAGCTCCCTTGTGGATTTAGAACATTTCTAAAGAAGTTAGTAACATCCTGTGAGAGTTAAGTAGCAAAGTTTTATTTTTTTAATGTTTCATATTCTGGTAGTAGCTGGGCCCCTAGCTCACTGATGTTGTAGAAGCCAAACTATAGGTTTCACTTCAGGCCAACATTTGTGAACACGCTCTCTCAGAGTCAGGTTTGGGTACATCACTAAATTTCACCTGCTACCTGAAAATAAACTAAAGAACCCCAATTCACAAGTATATTACCCATACAGTTCACATTTCCTATATTTTATCTCTATATTATGGACTCTAGGTATTTCCTGTAACTATATGCAAAAGTAGAATACTTCAAGCCAATAAAATGTAGCAATCAGATTTTAAAAATTATAGACTCATAAGACATCTTATTAATGAGCAAAAGAAGTGATGCCACCAATACAGCTACATGTTAACTCAAATTATGCCTAAATTATGATTATTTTATCAATAGTAATGGTAGCTACCACTTGTCTTAGTTCTTTATCTTATGGCAAGCACAAGTGCTTTTCATGGATTGATTAAGAAGCCAATGCACTCAAATCTCATTAAATTTCCCAAGTATAGACTGCTAGTATGATTGTTGGTCTGAGACTCCAACTTAGATGGTCTTCCTCTAGGCTCACATTCATTTTATTATATTTTATTGATTATGCTATTACAGTTGTCCCAATTTTCCCCCATCCCTCCCACACCCAAACCCCCACTCCATCAGGCAAACCCAAAACCATTGTTCATTTCCATGGGTTATGCATATAGGTTCTTTGGCTATTCCATTTCCTATAGTCTACTTTACATTTACATAGCTATTCTGTAACTGCTTATTTGCACTTCATAATCCCCTCACCTCTTCATCCATTCCCCCACAACACCCTTCCATCTGGCAGCCATCAAAACCTTCTCTGTATCCTTGATTTTGTCTGTTCTTGTTTGCTTAGTTTGTTTTTTAGATTCAACTTTTGATAGATATGTATTTATTGCTATTTTATTGTTCATAGCTTTGATCTTCTTTTTCTCAAATAAATATTTTTAACATTTCACACAATAATGTTTTAGTGATTATGAACTCTTTTAGTTTTTTCTTGTCTAGGAAGTTCTTTATCTGCTCTCTGATTTTAAATGATATCTTTGCTGGGTAAAATAATCTTGGTTGTAGGTACTTGCTTTTCATGAATTTGAATATTTCTTGTCAATCCCTTCTATCCTGAAAAGTTTCTTTTGAGAAGTCAGCTGATTGTCTTAAAGGAATTCCTCTGTAGGTAACTGACTGCTTTTCTCTTGCTGCTTTTAAAATTCTCTCTTTATTTTTAAACTTTGGCACTTTAATTGTGATGTGTCTTGGAGTAGGTCTCTTTGCATCTGTCTTGTTTGGGACTCTCTGTGCTTCCTGGATTGCATTATTATTTCCTTCACTAAATTAGGGAAGTTTTCTTTCATTATTTTGTCAAGTAGACTTCTAATTTCTTGCTCTTCTATTCTCCTTTTAGCACCCCTATGATGCAAATATTGGAATGCTTGAAGTTGTCCTACAGGCTGCTTACACTATCCTTGGATTTTTTTTAAATTGATTCTTTTGCTTCTTCTTGTTCTGATGGCTTGTTTTCGGCTTCCTTAAGTTCCAAATCATTGATTGGATTCTTGGCTTCATTCACTCCACTGTTGTTTCCCTGTGAATTATTCTTTATATCAATTACTGTATCCTTCATTTTTCATGCTATCTCTGTGGAGGACCTCACTGAGTTCCTTGAATATCATTATAACCAGTGCTTTGAACTCTGCATCTGAAAGATTGCTTATCTCTATTTTGTTTAGTTCTTTTTCTGCAGTTTTGATCTGTTCATTTCATTTGGGCCATGTTTCTTTGTCTCCTCATTATGGCAGCCTCCCTGTATTTATTTCTATGTATTAGGTAGAGTTCCTTTGACTCCCTGTCTTGGTAGTGTGGCCTAATGTAGTAATTATCCTGTAGGTCCCGATGACCCAGCCTTCCCATCACCCAAGCTGGGTACTCAAGGGGCACCCTCTGTGTGGGCTGAGTACACCCTCCTCTTGTAGTTTGGCCTTGATTGCTGTTGGCAGGTCAATGGGAGGGATTTACCCAGACCAGTCAGCAGCAAGGACTAGCTCTGACCACTGATCACCAATGTTTACCCTCTGTAAAGGATCATCTGTGCAGGGACAGGGTGGTGGTACTCTGACATGCTCTGTAGTTGTCACTTGGTATGCAGGCCCTGGAGTTTCCTGGGTGGTGCAGGCCAATGTCAGTCCACAACTGTTTTTCCTGGGGTCACCTGCCTGGGCTATAATGCAATCTGAATTGGTTTCTACTTGTCCTGGGCTTGGATATTCCCAGAAGAAGTCAAGCTGCTAAAACAGGCTGGCTGCTGCTAATGGCATGCCTGGGGCCACTTAGCAAGAGGTATGGCACTGGGGGCTCACTGAGGTCAGCTGTTGTTCATTTGAGAGTATTTATGAAGTTGTAAAACATGAACCAAGATCAGCCATTCATTGTAAAAGTCTCTTTTAGCAGCTTGGGTGGGCCCATAAGTTAAGTGTGATGGAGTCTCTGGAGATCTCCAGGGCAGGGCAAACTTCTAGTCAGGTTAATGAAGAACTGCTTAGGACTCCAGAAGTTTCTTCCACTGACTGTGTCCCTGCTGGTTTTTGCAGCCAGAAGTTATAGGGAATTATCTTCCTGTCACTGGAACCGAGGGCTGGGGTTCTGGTATGGGTCTTGGACTCCTCACTCCTGAGATACCCCTCTCAATTTTTTATCCACCACACATGGGTATGGGACCACCCCATTCTACATCTCCACCCCTCTTAGCAGTCTGGATGGATGCAGTTTCTTTAAGTATACAGTTGTCAGACTTCCATTCAACTAGATTCTGAGGGTTCTGAGTGGTGATTGTTCTATAATGTAGTTGTTATTTTGATGTGGTTGTATGAGGAGGTGAGCTATGTTTACCTATCCCACCATCTTGACTGGAAGTCTAGGTTCGCACTCTTATTAACCATGATACAATAATGCCAACTTTATGCATATCTACACAGCATATCAGATCAGTGAAAACCACCATGGGGAAACTCTCCAGGAATTTTTTTTCTTTTATCCTTTGACACTGTTACAAGAAATTGAAAACAGTGAAAAAGATTTCTAATATTACATTTTCTAAACTTTTACAAAGCTGTTATCATTCAGGAAAGTGAAGAATTTTCATGTAAACTTGGCGGATTCAATAAGAAATTTTAAAGCTCACTCTTTTATCTGGTGTTTATTTTCACCAGTAACCACACAAACATTAAAACATAGTTTAAAATATAATGAGGGGAAAATATTTTTTGAGAAGCATTATATATCATATGCTATTATATATAATGTTATATATATATATATATATATATATATATATATATATATGTACTTCTCTATATATATCTTTTCCTATCCTTACACCTACACCTATACCTGTATGTATATGTGTCTCTATATATATTATATCTATATCTGTATTTTGGCAATATGGCTTTGAAATCAGATAAAGTTTTGCTCCAACACTAAGTACATGAATTGAATATGGTCCATGCACTTAATGGCCAGTTCATTCATATTCTTTACCAACCTTGTTCTCGTTTACTAAGTGACATGCAGCATCACTCAACTGTGTAAATACTGTGTATCCCTTTATATACTTTACATGTTTGGTGAAATGGTGGCGTTGGATCATGGACTTAGGTGAGCTGAAAGGTCACCATGGTAACGTGCTCATCTGCTTCATTTTTCAACATTCTTGCTTATTCTATAGATCACATTTTCATAGCTGAAAGTCCAGCATTGTGAATAGATTGGGCACATATAAAGTCATTCTAGCTGTGCAAGTCCTGATTTATCATTTCTCTGCATATGCCTTTTTCTACACACACACACACACACACACACACACAGCAACTATTCTATTTAGATATATTTGTGCTTAATCTTAGCTGGGGCTGCTAAAACAAAATATTAGAGACTGAGTGGCTTAAAATGCAGACATTTATTTCTCACAGTCTGGAGGCTAGGAATCTAAGATCAAGGTGTTTCAGTTCATGGTGAGAACTCTCTGGCTTTTAGATGGCTGTTTTTCTCACTGTGCTCTCACACGGTGAAGAGGGAGAGCTCTGGCCTCTTCCTCTTCTTATAGGGGCACTAATCTCATCACGAAGGCCTCACCTCAATGAATTCATCTAAATTTAATTACCTCCCAAAAGTCCCACTTCCAAATACCATCATATTGGGAGTTAGGGCTTCAACATATTTGGGGAAGGACACAAACATTTAGTTCATAACAAGTAGCCTATTCCCCTCATCACAGAAAGGCAAATCAGGCCTATTATAATTCTACTTAAAAAACCTCACATTTTCTAAAAAATAATTTGACTTCCAGGTTTCCTTCTTGCTGTGATTTAACACAATAAATCACAATGCCTTAAACAAAGAATTCTCTGTGGTTTCTACAATTAGTTTCATAAATGTGCTTGAAAGAAGTGTCTTCACAACTGAATAGCTAGCATTTAAAATAACAAGAAGAAAAGACAGAGGAAGAGAGGAAGAATGACACAGCAAAGCGGACAAACCTGTGGGCTAACACTAAACTTCCTGGGATTGGAGGTGAGGCTGGCATAGTACTTGGGATGCTCAGCTGCTGCCACTGACTTTTAAAGAGTTGAGAAAAAGAGCAAACGTCAAAATAATTAATTTATAATGACCTTTAAAACGCTGAACATGTTTCCAGAGATTGCACAATATTTTTCTTACACTTTGCTGAACAGACATGGTGACCAGAGACTATTCTGGATCTAATCTTAGGAAATGAGGTAAGGATGACAAATGTGATATTATCTCAGGGTCTGTCTCAGGTTTGCTGGGTCTCCTACCCTTCACTCTTCATCTCTGGTCCACAGCACAGTTAAAAGTTCTCAACAATGTGGAAATGAACAGTTTGGTTAATGAGCTTACCCAGCCATTTCGCTGGTCTAGGATTCAAGCTACCTTTTCATTCTCATGTTGGGTTAACTCTCAAGTATGAACTTTCTCAATCTTAGCAGGAAGTTGAGATTTTAAAGTTCCAGTCCTATTAAGTCATTGATAGGACTCACCTTGCTACTCACCTTGCTGACTACGTTCTATACTTCCAATTATCTCTATACAACATGTCCACCCACACCATATCAAGACCTCCAGGTTCTAACAATGGCTCCACTATTCCCTCAACTACCCACAGCTCTCTACTAACTATTTTAATTGTGTTTTTTCAACCTTTTTGCCATGCCTTGTTCCAAGCTCTCACCATCCATTATCTGAGTTCCTAACTTGTCCTAGTAGCCAATCTGTTTGACAATCCCAAGGAAATATGCCTCTTCTCAGGACATCCTTTCCCTTGCCTCCAGCATTTCTTTTTCTAAAAGGAAGTCTAGTGATGTCCATGCTATGGCCTTCCTATTCTATTTACACAATACCTGACCCTCATTTGAAGTTAGGTGTGGCTGTGTGCCACAGCAGGGCAGCAGCATGATAAGTTACTTCCAGTCCATCCATAAAACCCTTCTAAACTCAATCTCCAAGCTTTGTTCTCTTCTGCCAACTTCCCAGAATTTACCCTGAAAGCCACAATCCTGAAGAGGGCAGACCTCCAGTCACTCTGAATTCTGACTTGACTGCATTGGCCCAAAGCCCCAACTTCCCTAAAACCAAAAAGTTTTAGGACTATTTGCATGTTCAAAAATTAAACTATTCTTGTGTTTGTGTTGCACTTTTTCTGTGGACTTCTTATCTAGTACAGGTAGCCTGATAAATATATCTCTTACTTAAGTCCTCTTTTTATGATTAAGTTCAAACTCCTCAGTGCTACTTGGACTTTTTAAAATTTTATATCAGGCTAACTATTTGGCTAACTTACTGACTACTTTTTACACATGGACTTTATAGTTAACTTCTCCTCATTTATTGAATGTCATGTTCATTCTTCCATAGGAATAACTTTAACCTGTAGATGTCATTTAAAAGAAGCATTAAATGTAACTCTGTCTCTCAGAATTCTCCTCTTAATAGGGGCCAAGACTTTTCTTACTGCTATACTCAGGCCTTTGTATAGGCTGTAGCTTTTCCCCAGGCACCAAAATACATGGGGCCAAGTTGCTTAAGGCTTCAGTGCTTCTGGGAAGGGCTTCTACTGCCTTCATGGTCTATAGCTGACCCATGTGAGTGTCACACCTTACAGTTTAAATTTCCTGCTGGTTTCCATTTTCAATGCACATCCAGATTGGTAAATTAGTAGATAATGAGCACATTGCAATTTGGAAAGACTAGATTCTTCTATCACATATTGAGAGTAAGTGTGTTTGCTCCTTCTTCTCCTCCACATGAATCAACTCACAGGTAGATATATAACTTGAAATACATTGAGCTTTGCAGAGAAAAGAACACTAAATTACTCAAAATCTTAATACAGATTAAAAAACCACTGACACTGGAAGTAGATTTTTGCAGTTATCTAAGGCAACTACTTACCCAGACCTGAGGTTCACAAAACAATATCTTTGACTAAGATAATTAAGTGACTGCTGAGAGAATCATTCCATCTTTGCAGAGCTCTCAGTGTCGAACATTGTTCCTCATATTTAATGATCACTATGATGAATAAACTTGGTGCTACTATATTGCTGTGTATATTTAATTCTTTTAATTTCTAATAACAGCATACAGATTTTTAATAAGTGAAATCCAATGAATTTTTAATAAGTGAAATTTTTAATTTAAATAAGTGAATAAGTGAAATCCAATGAATTCCCTTTAGTTATTTCTTTTTCCTATTTTAAAATACTGACAATTTCCAAATGAGTTTATGTCTAATATTTTGTGGTGGAGATGTCTTATTTCTTCAACATTAGTAAATAAAATATTAAGAAAATTGATAGCCACATGGAGTTCATAAACAATAACTCTTCATAATATTATTATAAATGGAGAAGGTGATGTTCATTAAGGTGATTATTCTCCACTTAAGTCAATAACATTAAAAGTTCAAAATGTCAAATGATACTGATCCAAAATGAATAAATGAAATAATAATACTTGAACTCCAAATGGAAAATTATTTTTAAACTCAAATAAAATTTTGAAAGATGGAGGCATAAGTTGTAAACATGGCTCACCTCCTTGCACAACCACAGCAAGAATTACAATTAAACTACAAAACAAATATCAACCTAAACCATCAGAAAATTGAGCTGTATGGAAGTCCAACAACCAAGTTATAAAGGTTTTCAGACAAGGTACCAAGTCACATTTACTCAGATGGATGGAAATACAGAGACATGGAGATGTAGAATGGGATAGTCCCACACCAATGTGTGGTAGATAAAAGTTGAAAGAGATATTTCAGGAGCAAATGATCCCAATCCCACACCAGACCACACAGCCCAAGGATCCAGTGCCAGGAAGATACGTCCCTATAACTTCTGGCTGTAAAATCCAATGCAGGTCAGGGTAGAAGAAGAGACAGTAGGATTCTCAGGTGTCTCCTCTTAAAGGGCCCACAGTGGACTTAGGGCTTACTCAGATTCATTCCCTCTAGGCTCCAGCACTGGGCCAACAGCTTGAAGGGCAGCAGTAGCATACAGGGAGAAATTGAAGAATTTAGCATCAAGGTGAGCTCCAGGTGACAGCTTTCTCCTGTTCATAATACCAGTGGTCAGGCAGTGTCCATTGTCTCTTTTCAGAACCCTCCCCCCACACAGAGCCACAAAGCAGCTGGCAGCATATCTGAAACTCCATCAACTTGATTCACATGGGTTTCCCCACCCTGGCAATTACCTAAGGCTCCACCCTATCCAACTTCTGATGCACTTTTGTACATCAGGCCACACTACTAAGACAGGGAGCCAAAGCAACTCTACCTAATACAGAGAAACAAACACAGGGAGGCTGCCAAAATGAGGGAATAAAGAAACATGTCCCAAATGAAAGAACAGAACATGACTTTGGAAAAAGAACTAAACAAAATAAAGATAATCAGATGCAGAGTTCAAAACATTGGTTATCAGGATGCTCAAGGAACTCATTGGGCACTTCAACAGCATAAAAATGACCCAGGCAGAAATAAAGGTTACACTCAGTTAAATGAAGAAAAATTTACAGGGAATCAACTGAGTGGAGTGGATGAAGTCAAAAATCAAATCAATGGTTTGGAATTTAAGGAATAAACAAACTTGCAATCAGAACAGCAAGAAGGAAAAAGAGAATCCTAAAAATGAAAATAGGATAAGGAGCCTCTGGGACTACTTCAAATGTACCAACATTTGAATCATAGGGGTGCTGGAGGGGAAGAGAAAGAGCAATAAATTGAAAACTTACTTGAAAAAATAATGAAAGAAAACTTCCCTAATTTGGTGAAGGAAATACACATACAAGGCCAGGAAGCACAGTGAATCCCAAACAAGATGGACACAAGGAGGACTTCACCAAGACACATCATAACTAAAATGTCAAAGGTTAAAGATAAAGAGAGAATCTTAAAAGAAGCAAGAGAAAAGCAAATAGCTACCTACAAAGGCACTCCCATAAGAATGTCAGATGATTTCTGAAAAGAAACTTTGCAGCCTAGAAGGGAATGGCAATAAGTATCCAAAGTGATGAAAAACAAGGACCTACAATCTAGATTACTCTATTTAGAAAAGCTATCATTTAACATTGAAAGGCATATAAAGTGCTTCCCAGACAAGGTAAACATGAAAGAATTTATAATCACTAAGCCATTATTATATGAGATATTAAAGGAAGTTGTTTTTTAAAAGAAGACCAAAACTATGAACATTAAAATGGCAATAAATTCACAATTATCAATAACTGAATCTAAAAAACAAACTAAGCAAACTAGTGGAACAGAAACAGAATCATAGATATGGAGATCATTTAGATGGTTACCAGTTGGGAGAGGTAAGGGGGAGAATAGGGAAATGGGTAGATGACTAAGAAAATTGGTAGGTACACAATAGACGGGGGGATGTTAAGAACAGTATAGGAAATAGAGTAGTTAAAGAACTTATATGGGGGACTTCCAGCCAAGATGGAGGCATTGGTACACACAACCAAAAGAAGGACAACAACAAATTTAAAAAAATTAACAACAACCAGAACTTACAGAAAATTGAAGTGTATGAAAGCCTGACTACCAAGGAGATAAGAAGAAACATTCATCCAGACTGGTAGAAGGGGCAGAGATGGGCAGGTGGGGTAGACAGGTCTTGAAGAAAGGCACTGGCTGGAGGACCAGATGAGGCGGTGGATGGCAATGCATGTGGTCCCATATTTGCATGCAGATAAACCAATAAGAACAACTGGGGAGGGAGACAAACTGTACAACCTTGGGTTCCTGAATGGGGAAATAAAGCCTCAAAACTTCTGACTGAAAAAAACTTGTGAGGGAGGCAGTGGGAGAAAATCCCAGCCTCACAGGAGAATTCATTGAAGAGATCCACAGGGTCTAAGAATGTACACAACACCACTGACCTGGGAATCACCACCAGAAGGGCCCAATTCACTTGTGGGTAATGAAGGAAGTGACTGAAAGCAGGCCAAGAGCTGAACAAGCTGCAATGATTCCTCTCAGATACCTCCCCCACCTATACACGACAAATGCAGAGATGTGGGAAGCCCCACCCTGAAGACTATCTAAGGCTCCACCCCTTACTACATAACAGGTGTGCCAAGGCAAAAAAAATATATACGGCCCAATGAAAGAACAGATCAAAGCACCAGAAAAAATACAACTAAGCAACGAAGAGATAGCCAACCTATCAGATGCACAGTTCAAAACACGATTAATCAGGGTGCTCACAGAATTGGTTGAGTATGGTCACAAAATAGAGGACAAAGTAAAGGCTATGGAAAGTGAAATAAAGAAAAATGTACAGGGGAACCAAAAGTGATGGGAAGGAAACCAGGACTCAAAACAACAGTTGGACCAGAAGGAAGAAATAAACAGTCAACCAGAACAGAATGAAGAAACAAGAATTCAGAAAAATGAGAAGAGGCTTAGGAATCTCCAGGACACCTTTAAACATCCCAACATCCAAAATCATAGGGGTGCCAGAAGAAGAAGAGGAAGAACAAGAATTGGAAAACTTATTTGAAATAATAATGAAGGAGAACTTCCCCAATCTGGCAAAGGAAATAGACTTCTAGGAAGTCCAGGGAGCTCAGACATTCCCAAGGAAGTTGAACCCAAGGAAGTGCACACCAAGTCACATCATAACACATTACCCAAGATTAAATATAAGGAAAAAATCTTAAAAGCAGCAAGAGAAAAGAAGAGGGTTACCTGCAAAAAAGTTCCCATAAGACTATCAGCTGCTTTCTCCAAAGACACCTTGCAGACAAGAAGGGGCAGGAAAGAAGTATTCAAAGTCATGAAAGGCAAGGACCTACATCCAAGATTACTCTGTCCAGCAAAGCTATCATTTAGAATGGAAGGGCAGATAAAGTGCTTCCCAGAAAAGGTCAAGTTAAAGGAGTTCATCATTGCCAAGCCCTTGTTACATGAAATCTTAAAGGGACTTATCTAAGAAAAAGAAGATCAAAACTACAAACAATAAAATGACAACAAGTTCACAACTGTCAATAATTGAACCTAAAAAACAAACATGAAAACAAACTAAGCAAACAACTAGAACAGGAACAGAACCACAGAAATGGAGATCACATGGAGGGTTATCAGTGGGGAGTGGGAAGTGGGGAAAGGGGGAATAGGGACAGGGAATAAATAGCATAAATGGTAGGTAGAAAATAGACTGGGGAAGGTTAAGAATAGTACGGGAAATGTGGAAGCCAAAGAACTTATATGTACAATCCATGGACATGAACTACGTGGGGGAGGGTGAAATGCAGGTGGGAATGGGTGTGAAGGACAGAGGGGAATAAAGGGGGGAAATGGGACAACTGTAACAGCATAATGAATAAAATATATTTAAAAAAATTTAAAAAAAGAACTTACAAACAGGACCCATGGGCATGAACTAAAAGGGGGGATTGCTGGAGGGAATGAAGGGAATGCTGGGTAGAGGGGTTGAAGTGGAAAAAATTGGGACAACTGTTATAGAAAAGTCAATAAAACATATTAAAAAATAAAAGCTAAAATAAAATTTAGAGTGTTTTAGGTTCCCAGTAAAATTGAGAAGGTATAGAGATTCCTTCTATACTGCCAGTCTGTCTACACACAACTTCCTTCATTATGGACATCCTCCACCAAACTGAACATTTGTTACAATTGATGAACCTCCACTGACATACTGTTATCACCCTATCTGTATAGTTTACATTAGGGCTTACTCTTGGTGTTTTATAGTCTATCAGTTTGGACAAATAAATAATGACATATATCCACTGTTATAATATCATACAGAGTCTTTTTGATTGTCCTAAAAATCCTTAGTGCTCCATCTAGTCTTCTCTCTCTCCCTACCCCCTTGCAACTACTGATGATTTTATAGTCTCCACTGTTTTTGCCTTTTCCAGAATGTTATATAGTTGGAATCATGCAGTATCTAGTCTTTTCAAATTGGCTTCTTTCACTCAGTAATATCAATTCCCCACGTCTTTTTATGGCTTTTAGCTCATTGTTTTTACTAAATGATATTCCATTTTATGAATATACCACAGTTGCTTTATCCATTAACCTACCAAAAGATATCTTAGTTACTTTCAAGTTTTGGCAATTATGAATAAGTCCGCTATAAATATTCACATGCAGATTTTTGTGTAGACATGTTTTCAACTCCTTTGGGTAAAAAAAACAAGGAGAACTATTGGAGGAACGGATAGTACGATTATGTTTAGTTGTATAAGAAACTACCAAACTACTTTCAAAATGGCTGTACAATTTTGCATTTTCACCAGAAATGAATGAGAGTTACTGTTGCTTCACATCCTTACGAGCACTTGGTGTTTTCAGTGTTCTGCATATGTCTAATTTTTTAGTTGTTAAATAACTAAGCTATAGTAACTTCCATGTCTTTAAGCCAAGTCTTAAATATGTGGATGAATGTAATTAGTCAAGTTTATTATACTTCATGCTCTGTCAAAGTGTTATAAAAATAATAATAGGAAGCTATTATTACTATGTAGTACCCCAAATATTAAAAGGAAACATTATAAACTTTTCCTGGGCTAATAACCATATTATTACTAACAATAATGAATATCTATTTAACACTTAGTGAGTCGAGCACTGTGATAATCACTTTATTTTCCTAATGTTACTTGATTTTTACAAAAACACTAAGAAGTACAATTTCCATAAAGAAACTGAGGTTTGTATTGGATAAGGGAATATTTAGTCAAAGAGATTAACCTCCTGACCACCACATTGAGTCAGAAAGAACTGGGGCCTAGCTCTGACAGTAAATCAATATATGAAGGATAGAAGCAAATGAATAGGAAGTATAAGATGTTGAAGAAACAGAGAAAACAAGATGCTGTCAAGGATTGTTAAAGAAATTTCTAGGTTTTAAGACTAAAAAGAAAGCTAATTTCATCCTAACTTTTTCTGCTCCTTTTCATACATTTATTATTGAAAATGACTGTAAGAACAATAGTAGGACAAGTTCTGCATAACCAGAAAATTATTTCATAACCGAAAAAAGAAATAAGCACAAGGTAACATTTGTGAATTAAATAAAGCTGAGCAATGGGGAAAATAAGCGTGTTTGTGTATAGGGGTCAAATTTATAATGGAAGGCATCACTGAAAACACGATGTTTAAGTTTATATCTGAATGTCTACAAAGAATCTGCTGATGGACAATCTGAAGGAAGAGAATACTAAGCAGAGAGAGAGGAAAGTGCAAAAGCATAAGGACACAATGATCCTGGTATGTTTGAAAAAAATAGGAAGGTCATATGGCAGAGCAGAATAAACAAGGGGAGAAAAGGAAAGAAGGTCAAATGATTCGGGGCTTAAGCTGTGGCAATGTGTTTAGATTTGTTCTAAGTGCAATGGAAAGTTATTAGTTGTCTCCAGCAAGAAGTGAGGCACACCTTGACTTATATTTTTAGAAGATCACTCTATATTCTATATGGAGAATAAGTTAATGGAAGACATAGGGCAGACAAAAAGAAAAATTAAATGCTGTGAAAATAATCCTGGCACCCATAAGGTGGCTTATGTTCTAAGAGGGGAGCAGTGGAGATAGAGAAATACAGTCAGATTCAGAAAATATTTTGGAAATAGAATCAATAGAATTTGTTGGAAGTATGAATTACCTCTTATTTGGAGGCCTAAGCAATGTATGGAAGGTAGTGCATTTAGTGACCAAAAGAAACTGAAAGGAACAAACTTTTGGTAGGGGTATGGAAATAAAAGAGTTGTCTTTTGGCCATGACAAAATTAAGATACCTATCTTGTCTCCACCACTGGTGAGTATTATGCTAAGTGAAATGAACCAGGTGGTGAAAGACAATTAACATATGGTGTCACCTACAATTGGAACCTAATCAACAAAACAAACAAGCGAGCAAAATAGAACCAGAGACATGGAAACAAAGAACAAACTGACAGTGACCAGAGAGGAGGGGGAAGAGTATAACGGGAAA